>OZ018303.1:4200000-4431404 GCA_963969485.1 Nomada goodeniana | reverse complement strand
TTGGAGTGTGAAAGGAACGATAAGGTCCGGCTGGCGTTAACCGGGGATCGTAAATTTTTACGGCAACTACACCCGGCGTCAATGTTTCACGAAATTCCTGTACCACCGGGCGAAAAATCCGGCGACCCATCTCGGGGGATTCTCGACGCTTCCGAGACCCGGGGCCCGATGGTTGTCGCGGGTCATCGCGATTATCTCGTTCATTATGCGAACCGAATCCGTTCGATTTCGCGGCTCGTCGCGGGGAGCAGGATCGACGACGAATCCGTTGGAAAACAACGGTCGTTGTGTATCGATGCCTAATGGTTGATCGAACGCCGAAAACACCGTCGATCGAACCTTGACCTATGCGTCGACGCTGGAAATGATCGCGCGGACGTTTCGCTGGGCAAATGTCACGAATGGCTGTGGCCAATTACGCGTTCACCAGTCTCGCTAGCATGGACTCACGCGTACACGCCGTGACGTCGACAGAAACAAGCCGGGCGAAACCTTATCGACAAGATGGATACGATAAAATGGTAGCGTCGACGTTGCACACTGTTTGATCCCGATGAAAATCTCATTTTCGACCTGCGCCTTTTCCAGCGGGCCCCTGGTAGATTCCGGTCGAGGGATTGCGCCATCTCGACGCTGGAAATATCAGGCCGGCCAGCGTTATTGGGCAAGATGAAGTTATTTGGGTTAGGTCGGGTCAGGTTGCGTTATTGTCTGTCCGGCTCGAACTAGCTCACGTAATCATAGAGCAAAGCTCCTGATCCTCCTACCCGCGTATATACGTAAGACGCAAAAATGGTACGTCCCCTTGCCGATGGTGGCTTTACCTTCCACGGCCGGCTGAAATTGAAAAATGAAATTGATTCTGCCCCGGTCCATCGCGGCCCCGTACACGGACTTATTAGATCTATATTCTTCCGGCTCGTATAGTCGCGATGTTAAAGCGATTAAAGAGCTGGCGTTGGTGGCGGTGTTTGTCTGGTTGGTTCTCCAGCTACCCATGATCTATTCATGGCATTCGTTATTAAACGTTCCATTATTACGATCAAAGGTGGATTCATTTGAGGGACCACCGCTGTTTATTATTCAACGTACAGTGTTTATTTCGATCCGACGGAGAGATCCGATCTGCGGAATCAAATCAGATAAAACGAAACGAATTGAAAGGTGAGCGAATGCGGCACGCTTAAAATATTATTGGCAGATGCTAGATCAATTAAGGTCATTAAGGGCGAGAAATTCCACGGCGAGACTCGACGGCCGTCAGGTGTAAAAGAGAAATGCAAAGGGGGAACGGGTGGGACGCGTCGAGGTCCCCTCCGATCGAGCGCGTAAAAAAGCAAGAACACGCCGTGGCAAGTACAAAACAATACCCTTCCAGCAAAGCTCGAAACGTCGCGTCGCGCGTCACGACCACCGTGGGTATCGCTCGAAAAAGGAAAAAAAAAAAGAAGAACGAACATCCTGCCGGTGAACAGGGCAACAATTTATTAAGGTATCCTCTTCCACCGGGGCTGACAAGTCCCGGACAAATTGAGCGTGCGTTGACTCGATGGATGAATACATTCCAGTTGATGCGACCGAAGAACTTCAGTGATTCTCAGTCGGCATTGATATTTCGATTGTCTCGTCGAATGCGCTATCGCGACCCGTTCGATTAGCATAATTGCGACGCGAAGAAAATTTCCGCAGACTCGAGCCGCGAACGCGGCTAACGTCATGTAGAATTGAATAATCGCAAAGACGAAACGATGGAATCCTGACGCGCGGGCGATCCGTAGCGACAGGCATGCCGCAGCTGGACGTTTAATCAACTCCTCGCAAGAATAACATCGGGACGCGATAAATCCTAGGGCATTTGGACAGAAGGGGTGCGGAAGGAAAAATGTCTGAGAGCACATGGACGGTTTTAGAGGAGGCGCCAGGAAAGTCGAAGTCCGTTGGACATGTGCGCTCGGTCGAACACGATCGGTAGGAACATCTGTCCTCGCGCGGCGTACGTGTACGAGTGTATGGGCGCATACACGTATGCGAGCAGGGCCAAGCAGGGATCGGTAGAGCACAGCCCGCGTATTTATTTCGGTGATTCCCTTTCGACGAGGAGGAGCAAAAATTGAATGTCAGCATAAATCATCGCTGATAAGAGAACGAGTTCTTAATGCGAGGACATCACCGCTACCAGGAGTCGAAGTTCCACGGCGTCCTTATCCCCACTTCACGCGGAATGATCCTGCTCTCTTCGTTCGCCAGTGTCTTCTTTCTAACCCCTTTTCCTGGACCACCTCGTGTCTCCCGCTTTCATCTCCAACCCCTGTCTCTCTCTCTCTCTCTGTCCCATGGACCCTATCGGTACCTGGCATCTACTACACCTCCTACCCCCGACTCGGACGCCGGTTTGTGTTTCTTGTGTATCCCTCGCCGCGGGATCAGATAAAAAGCGTAGGGTGGGAAACGGAGTAGTGGAAGGACCACGGTTTAGTTTGTCACCATCGTTTAAAGGAGAGTTGAAGGGGGAGGGTGGCCGGCGAAGGAACCGGGAGGATTTATTGGACTTGTCTCGGAGAAGAATCAAGGCTCGTTGTGCTTGCCACGAGGCCGGGTCCACCGCCAGAAAGCCAATTAAATCGGTCGACAGTCCCAAAAGATTCTGAGTCCCCCGGGCTCCTACATCGCCGCGCTGCCCCCGTCCTTTCCCATCCCGATTCCGCCACTTTTCTTCGCCCGCGCCGCTCCCCCCGACCCGCCTCCCGCCGTGACCTTTAATCCTGCCCGCGCGTTTCCCTCTCTCGCGAACTTAAATCGGACGTCTTATCTCCCGACGACCCGATACGACATGCCTCGCGACTAATGTCCAGCCGGGAGGATTTTACGTACGGTCCTGGGACCTGTCCGGCCAAGGGAAGGGCCGAGGATAACTGTCCGTATTTTTCGAGAGATTGATCGGCGCCCCGGCGAAAAGGCGATCCCTCATTCGACCGTGAAGGGCGGAGTTCCGTGGAACGAGTGCATTCGAAATTCGCTCCGCGGTCGAAAGAAAATGATGGGGTACGCTCTAATATCTGGTGAAACGCATCTTTATTTCGCTCGCCGGCCCTCGACGGGCTACACCGTGCGCTTGGAACGGCGTTTCAGCGTGCCGGAACCATCATCGACGGCCTGGGATCAACGATGACGTCGCGTCGCCTCGCTCCTTCGCGATTACCCGTACGGCACGGGGCCGACTCCGATCGTTTCTAACTGTTTTCGAACGGTTTTCAAGCGAGCTCGCGACGGGACTAACGGTTCGTATTCGGTAACACGGCCGCCGGTGTCCAGCGGAACGGCGAATGTACACGCTTGGCGATTCTTTGGGAACCGGTGTAACGCGAAGTATCTGACGAAACGTCTTCGACGTCGCTTCGAGTAGACGCGTATAAGCGATACAGGCAAATATAACAGAAATCTATCGCCCGAAAATCCGCGCAGAAGCTGCGGAAGGTTTTCTTGCGGCGCTGCATCGGTATCCCGCACAATTAGGCGCGGTCACCTCTCGAGATCCGTTCCGCGGACAGGTTTCTCAATTTCTCGCAGGGCGACCGAGCCCTCAATGGGGGCAGCCTCTTTTCACTGAGCGGCGGAGACTTTGCAGAAAGGTGCGTAGATTTTTTTTCGCGAGGTCGTTTCGGCGCATTCCTTTGCGTAGCGGGGGCGGCTGGGGGCAAGGAGGCCGGCGAAGGCTTTGAATGCGAGACCGCGGAATAATTTATATGGAAAGCGAGAGAGAGAGAGAGAGAGAGAGAGAGAGAGACGCTTCTTGAGGAAGCATTGTGCTTGGACTTGAATTAAACATCACCCCCCTTGACTGTGAGGTTCTGCCTGTGCCTCTTGGCGATGTCGTGACTAGGAGCTCCGGGATAAAGGGGGATCAATAGGGGCGCCAGGAAGTAGGGCTGCTACTATACAAACTGGCAAGGTATGTATTCCTATAGGTAGTACATCCAGCCACGTATCCCATGGGCCATACCTGCGTAACGAGTACAGAAACTACGACTACTGGTTACGCTATCGGAGACCGCTTTATCGATATTAACCCGTACGTTTGACGCCGCGAGGAAATCTCGTGGCGCATAGACGCGTAACAGTCAGTTGTACACGCATGAACGAAAGGAAATCGATGCACCATGGATGTCTATGGATCAGGCGGGCGCAGAAATTCTGTCATTTTCAAGCAGTGATATGTACTGTGAGTAATTGTTGAAAATTTTTGTCAACGGTGATTCGTGCAAGAAACATAACCGAGGTATTTGCAGGTAGCTTAATATATATATATATATTACCACGCTTACCTGACGCGTCCAACGTGTCCCACACAAATCTAATACATAATTTAGAATATCGCTGTCCATCTAAAGAGTTCCTCGCGATCCACCTCGCTAAAGTATTCAGACGCGGAGAAATCAATCGTACGCGACCGATTACCTAACCCAGATATCATTGCGTTCTTTTCACCCTCGTGTGCTCCTCGGACGCAAGAAATTACCCCGGGTAGGCTCGACGTGGACGGGGAATAAATAAACGCGCTCGATCTACCGGCACGGTGCGGTGCACGAGAAATGCATTTTTTTTTTTTTTCCTTCACGTTAATAAGAGATAACTCGCGGTGCGCACGTGTCCGATTTGCATTTTACTTTCTTCGTCGAAAAAGTCCTTATCAATTTGAAACGACTCGATGGCGAGGGCACCGCCATGAAACTAGCTACCAGCTGGACCCTTATCGTTGACCTGAATAGCTGCAGATTTACGTTGTATGCCCGCCTGTAATAATGGTATGCCGTTGGGACACGATTTTCTGCGAAGCTTGAAGGCACGTGGCAATATGCATGCACGCGGTACGTAAGTACGTATAATGTATCGGGCCACTGTCATCTGGTTGCCGTCGAGCCACGAAGCGGCCAGGATACAAGCGAATATGCCAGCGAAATTAACAGGCGCGCGAATCATCGCGGACGCCGTAACCGATCGACGAACCATCTGCTCGAAATGAAGATGAAAAACAGCTGGGCTGGTGCTCAAGTTTCTCGAATACGCTTACGCACTCTCGTCCACGAGTCTCTGCTAATCAGTGCCGAGCAGGATTAATGAGGCAGAACTTTGCATTCGCGCAAGACAGCGACACGAAGCAAGAGCGACAGATCTGTGCGAATCGTTTGACAGAATCGAATACAAAGTAATAACGAGCTGCAATTTACGTCGTGGCCAAGAGTCGTAGAAACGAACGGAGAGCCGCGAAATGGTGTCAACTTTAATTCATAACGCAGGTGATCTCCTGCGACAGAATCGTGCGACTATTAACTTGAGTAAAAGTGTCCGGCGACTTATGGACGAGAGTGACGGCTCTCCTTCGGTGGCTCGGTGAAAGATAAAGCTGACTGATGGCCGTGCCCTCGTGTCGCCGGATCCGATTTTTGTCCTGCGCTTCGAAAGCGACACCACGCGCATTCCCCTTTACTTGCCATGGTGTACGGTGCACCATCTTTTTCGTGGCCGAGCGCACGAGCGTTATCTGCCGTGCTCGGGCCCGGGGGCAGACGTTCGACCGAAAAGGAAAGAGGAAAAAAAAAATGTCACCGCCTGGTTGAACCGAACCGTATAGAACCACGTTAAAGCATATATAGCACTCTCTGCTGGACGTAGGTCGCGTATCATATATCGATGAACCGAACCGAAATAGCTTTATAAATTGCTCAGTAGTTCGTACGTTGAGACCCCCTTTTTAGATTTATGAGACAAGGATTGCATTTTCCGTGGAAGAAACAACCAATTCAGTTTTTCCAACAGTTTTTCCTCACAGGGTGTATTTGTCATTTTCAAAACCCAGAACCGTTTCCCGTTGCCTGCGAGCCACGCTCAACTGTGCATCGGCCAACTATGGAAACCTTCCACGTGGATCTGGTAACTATAACGAAATATCAACAAGACCGTTCCCAGAGTCCATGGAGTTTCGTCGGATCGGGCAGGAGAGTGTTCACGATTACGGTTAGCCCACGGAGAATTCTCTCCTTTATGGCCGGTTGTCATCGGCGTACCTGTTCAAATACGTCGAAGAAGAAAGTTGACAGGGTGTGACGCGCCGTCGAGGTTCCACGAAACTAATCCTTATTTCAGGGGCGAAAAAGCGGCCGGGAACCGAGTCCGCGCCGTCGTTGCGGCTTCCGCGATCGAAGGGAAAAAAGGGCCATCCTGAAATAATATTTGAGAGATTCGTTGTTCGGGAATCTCTCTCTTCGCGGCGGACAGGCCGACACGCGGGAACAAATGAGCAACAAATATGTATACAAGTCACTTGGAACATTCGAACAAGAATGCTCGCAGCTGCCACCAAGTGGTTGCGCTGCGGTATTCCCGGTTCATTTGCATCCAGCTTGTCCGCGGTTTCGCGTTGCGTTTCCAGCGTTTCCAGCATCGATTACCGGGGCATTGCTCAGGTGCGACAGAATGGAAATAATAACGAGCAGGTGCCGGCCTAATTAAATTTCGCGCCCAACACGCCACCCCTTTGCGGCCAGTTTAAGTAATCTGAAAATTTTTCGACCATATGTCTCGGCACGCGATATTTTACTACGGCGTCGTGTTACCCGTTTTTTTTCCCTCCCCGTCCGACGCTCCTTATTCATGATTTCGTAGCAGATTGCCCCGGGCCACGGTACGGTCAATTATAAATATTTGCGCGGAAGAGCGCTGAAAATGTGTGAGGAATCGCCAAGAAGAAACGCTATGACGTTCGGCAATGCACGTATAATGATAATAATAATAATAGTAATACAGATTTCAAAGTATTACAGACTCTAGAACGAATTGTTTTATTTCTTGCCAATGAAATGGAACGTCTTCTCCCGTTAATTGTTATGCCGTGTCTACGGTCGCTTCAGTAGCGTGACACGAGAAAGAAACGAAAACGGGAACGATATCGTCGACACCCAGCCAGTCGGGGGTTAACTCGTTCGAACGTGCAGAGGATGATGGAGGAATCGCGAAGTCGCGGGGCACGCTCGCCACGGAGCACGAAGGGGTATAAATTTATGGAAGATAAAGTTTGACGACGGCGCGCCGCGGCGACGCGATGGGAAGCAAAGCGACCCTGCAATGGTTTCAATGCGCCCCCGGGGCGTTTTACTTTTCGAAGAACTTTGTTTTCTCGCCGAAATTCCGGCTGGCAGCTGCAACAACAGCAACGAGGCTGTGCCTATCCTTTCACTGAAACTTCACCTTTATAAACCTGGACACCGAAGTTCGAGGACAGAGTCCGCTCGCGGAATAACAGGATATAGAGAGAGAATCTTGCACAGTTCTCAGGCGTATACATACAGCTCTCTATTTTTTTTTCTTTTCTTTTTCTTCAAGAAACAATTTTTCGGACTGCGGAAATTTCGAATGCTCGGCACGGCGAAGCGATCGAACGTTAGGCAACAGGAACAACAACGAGGACACTCAACGGGCCGTGGAATTTAAACAAGATCGTCTCGTCGTTTCTGAATTTTTTATTTTTTATTTTTTTTTATGAAACACGACTGTAGCCGCAACGACGGCGAACCGTCCGGATGAGTAACCCTTGAACACGATAAGCGTGAAATTTCGTGAACGTTTCGAGACCCGCGTTCGTTTGTCCGATACATGGAATTATTGTTTGAAAAGCTCTTCTCATAATGTCGAGAACATTTGCTTCCACGACCAAATATTTGCCGCGGGCCGCGGGACTATTTTAACATCTCAAAGCACACACTCGCCGCTCCGCCACGGCGAGAAATATATTTTTTCCTTTCTTACTTCTCCTTTTTTTTTCATCTCTTCCCTCGCCTATTTGGAAAGCCTTGTAGCCATTGTGTACTCAAGAATGCTATCTACGCGTACGGTCGGCGTGCGTACAAATGCGCGGAACCAACGAGTCCCCATTGTTTCTATTGTTCGTCTATACGTAGCTCCGCGTTGTCCACGGATCATTCATTTAAAACACGAATTTCCATACGGTTTCGTGGTCCCCGCGGCGGTCAACTTTCCATCCGGATACAGCGACCGTTCTCCCCGCACGAAAACGTAACCGTTTGTCCCGACGATTGCTTTCGTTCTCCCAGAAACCTCCCCCGATCCCCATTAACATCTCCCTTTCTTCGTACGCGCCCGATACAAATCATCCCTGTCCCGCTAAACGAATTCCTCCATTTACCGTATCGTTAAACACCTATTCTCCCCACGTGTATAGACGACAATCAAACCGCCAATTCCTAAACCGCCCATAAACCAAAATCTATCCTCGGTGTGTGTACACCGCGCGGCCACCAGGAACGCGGCACAATGCGCCAACAAAGCCTCGTCCCGGCCAAAGATTCGTCGAAATCGGCAACGAACAATCGGCACAATCAGCGCGCCACCCCTGCCACGACACGACGTTTGGTAGGTGGCGTCGCTCGCGCCCCAACTCTGCCCTCCGTTTTCCCGAAAGATCGCGTGAAAAGTGCGAAAAGTTCTCTGCCCGGCCGCAATCCATCCGACAATTAACGCCGCGGGGGTTGCGCTCGCATTCACGCGTCGTACGTACGAACGGCGGCGAGGACGAGGGCCGCGGGGGTGGCTCGTGGTACGTATTTGTAAGGGCGAAACAGAGAGAGAGAGAGAGAGCGCGCGGAAGGTGAACGGAAACGTGCGAGAAAGGAAATAGAAACTGAAGGAGGGAAGGCGCGAGCTCTAGGAATCATAAATTATCGCGGGGGCAACAATGGGAAGAGGAATCCACCCCTATATGCATGGCGACACCATGGCCGAAAGGCCAAATATTTACACTGGCCGGTGGCTAAAACTCGAAAGTAATAGATTCGAGATGACTTTTCATTTGAACGGGCACAAAAGGTGGCACGGCAGGGCGATGCCCGTAACCACCCGTCGGCTTGCGGCCTGCCGGCCCACAATGTCCTTTCTCTCCTGGTAACCGAAGGCCGGTCCATGTGAACCCAAACGATTTCCATGGAACATCCGGCCGGCAACGAAATATCGTTCTGTGGGTCATCGTTTGTCAACCAGTCGGACGCTAATTGTTATTGCTCGCTAATTTCCACGGATCCGACCGGAGAATACGCTCGCACCGTTCGCGAGGGTGCGCACACGTACGCGCACCCCGTATGGAAACGCGCGTGCCCTATCTAGCCCTGCGTCACGCAACGCACCGTTGTATCAATACGCGTTTCGTCGCGCCATTGTAACGCGGCCTTTTATGCCCGCGTTATATCTCCCTTTCACGTGGATTCGCGAACCGGGCGACTCGATTTTGGGGTCTCGATGAGCGGCGCGCGGCAAGAGAGCGCACTCCAGGAGGGTGACCGTGGATTTCAACGAGATTAACTTAAACGAGGCTGGCAATTTCGCGAGACTCGAATGTCATTGCAACGATGGCACTTTTGCGGAGCGACAAATACTACTGGGTCGCGTGCGTCACGGTGATTTGTAAACCGGGAAGTAACGAAGCACCGTTCGAGTTACAATCGATTCGTTTAATGGGAAATCTGTTTGCTACGGGTTACCAATTTCCGTAGCGAATGCTTCAGTACTCCCTGGATCGCCCGTCGAAGCAGCCACATGTTTTTCTTCCGTGTCAATTTCGCGAATTGCAGAATACGCATAGACGCGTCCAAGGATAGCGCGCGCGCGCTTGCAGTTTGGAGAATTCTTACGGCGATGGACAAATAAGCCCCCGGGTCGAAACTTTATCGCAGGCAAATGGTACGACGGTCTCGTCTCGACAACGTGGACAAAGTCGACAGCAAACACGGCCGATTTTCGAAGTGGCGGCAAGTAAGTACACGGCCGTAAGGTAGACACCCGCCTACAAACACGGGGATCAAAGGATTCGAGGGAAGGACGACAGCACGCGTACGATCTCTGCGGCGCAACTACCCGACCGCCAAAGACACTTTGTGGACTTTATCGTCGTTTGTGCGAAACAGAAACGCTAATTATTATCTTTCTCCGGTTACCGCGGACGTTGCGAAAGGTTGCGTTTCACTGCGCGGCCGGAACACCTCTCCGGCACGGTTTAATTGCCGGATTACCGCCGGGCTTTTTAATACGCATTGCCCAACAGGTTTCTTCGCGGCAGATATAAACCACGCTAATAACTTTCAGCAGATACCGCGAGGGGAGCCGCCTCGATAAAGTCGTTGGGCCCATCGCGTTAACAGCTTTCCCCTAATTATCTAGACATTACGTTAAGCAGTAATTGGTGAAGTGGCCCGTAAAAAGAGCGACGAAACGTGCACGCGCCGTTACCGTCTCCGGTCCCGATGTAACAAGCCCTACGAGACACGATAAGACATCCCGGTTCTAGCCGTTCTGCGAACGCTTTTACCCAATTTCCTTCCGTTGCCTCGGCTAGTGCCCTTACTCCTAATCGCAAACTGCCCACTATCTATCGCTCCGTAATACCATTACACTCCGTGGCATATTAGTTAATCGCTCCGAATCCCCGTTTTCCGTTCTGCCCCGTCCGCCCTCCCCCGATGTTGCGTGTCCCTCGAAAACACATTACGACTTCCTGAAAAGTGATCGAGCCACTGTGACACGTAACGCACGAGCGAAGCCTCGGGTTCACGCGTGCGAGAGAAAAGAAGGTGGGAGGCCCAGGGGGGGCGTAGAAATCAGTATTACAGTTTCGGGGACGGCGAAGCAGCTGTCCTTGACATTGAACATACTGCGGTATGCGCGGCCGCTTCCGTTCCAACGAGATCGTGTGACACGTGGCCGCGGAGGTGCGAGGGCAGCTGTGACTTTTCACGGCAGCAGCACGAGGAAAGAGAGGCTACTTTTGACCACGCGGTCGGTATCACCGTCAATAGTTTTTGCAGTATGGCCGCGCAGCGGGGGAAACATCGTCGACGACACCCCGACATTTGCCAGCCCATCACCTTTGTCCCCGGATTTATAGGGCGGCCAGACCGTCTCCTGCCCCCTCGGCTCGACGGAGTGTCGCCAATTCGATTCCGCGCTCTTTCCGGCGTTCGACACTCGCTTGGCTTCGCGATGTCGCCGCACGATATCGTTATCGCGACTCCTTTAACGTGCCGCTGATCTGAATTCCTAAACCGATTATCGGAAGCTCTGTCGGACGTGAACTTGAGAACCGTGCGAACCGAACGCGCCGTTGCATTCCGTTACGTTATTTACGGTCGCGGGGATAAGATTGAGGCGATCGTATTGCGATTGGCCCCGGATCTCCTGCGAATTTTAACGAACCGCCGTAGCGAACGCTCCGGTAAAAAAAAAAGGGAAAACCGGGGAGGGGTGGTTCCGGAAAACAAGCCGCCCCGTTTCGCGTGCAATGTGTTGTTTCTACGAACGAGATGCGTTCTCGTGTTCGAGGGGTATCGGTATCGGCAACGGGAGCGTGTTTCCGGAAAATACCGTCGACGAAAGTATCGTCTGACGTATCGGCCGTGCGGACGCGATGCGTCCCAGCGTGGAAGAAAATCCCGGATACCCGATGTACTTTACCACGGTCCCGGAACAACCGAGAGATCCCGGCAGACGGATCAAATTCCTGCGGAGGAAGTGTTTGAACAGGACGCCTGTACGGCACTGGCCCGCCGCTAATGGCTGTGCACACTGGATCGAAAACAGCGACGCGGACGCGTAATGTTCGCACACAGAGATACCTTAGACAGTCACCGTCGACGAGTATTAATGCGATAACTAACAATAACAAGGTTCGGTCCTCTCCGGCGGTTCCTGTGTACTGTATAGAGGGCTATCCGCGCGTATATATCGTACACGTATATATAGAGCGTGTATGCATTTTCGTGATTCCACGATGCCCCCGGCGTGGAGTCCCTCCCTTTATAGGTCCGGACGCGATACACGGGGAACTTTGATCGTCGTGTTACACTGTGGCAAACCACCGATACAGTCGAGGCTGGATAATCCCCTTTCGAGTAGGGACCGAAGGGTACTCTACCTCGGGGCAGATTTACCTTCGTCCAACAAACCCTCCTCGACGTTCTTTCTCGCCTTAGGACAGAGGATACACGCGCTTTCTGCCCGAAAGGATTTCGCTTCCCATTAACGTAATAGAGGGTACCACGTGTTTCGTTAATTCTGGCGCTCGCGAAATTATGATACCGTGCTTCGCGGCGCGTTTCAACTATTGTTTCACGTTTGCCGATTAAACGGGGTGGAAGCGTCGCGTCTTGGGCCTTGGCGTCGCGAGAATTGATAATCGCCAGGGATATTTCGTTATAAAATTCTGCTTTCTCCGACGCTTCTTTCACCCCAGATACCGTTCCCCCTTTCTTTCGTCGATTCGCGCAAAAACGGGCGACGGCGGCAAACTTTCTGATCGCACACCGTCGCAATTGCCCCGAGGAAGTATTCCCTTTGACAGGTTTTCAGACGACCCTCGAGGAACGTTTGATCGCCGCGTTACACTACGGTTAACCGTCGCTAGGATAACGAAAGAACGAAAAAAAAGGAGGACTGGGATAATCCCTTTTTCACCGCAGAGAGACTCCTCGGTGTACTAACCGAGTATCTCACCTCGAGGCAGGCAGGTGCACGGGCCACGACCGCCACCCTTCTTCTGCTCGCGCAGTACCTGGCACACACGTGGAAGACGGCCTCGGTGACATTGTTGACCCTCCGCCACATGGCGTTTCGCATATGGCTCGCGATATGCGTGTCGGTTATTTCTACACGCTGCCCGTCGGATGATATTCGGCGCACGTCGAAGGTGGATCGACCGATGACAGATCGGAGGCTGCCTCGCGATCGCGAGGTACAGCTGCGCCCGATTCGCGTATCTTCCTCGGCCGATAGGGTCGGCTCGTCAAAGATGCGAAGGAAATGGTGGACAGTAAAATGGAAAAGGTGACGGGCGACGCGAACGAAATTTGGTATACCCGCTCGTGCTTCGTCTAATCGATGTATTATTGGAAAGTCGAGAAACGGTCCCGCGACGCATAGACGTTGGGGAAACCGTCGGCCCGACGGAATAATGCAGGCGATGAAGAGCGGAAAGTCAATCGTGTGTGGCCTCGCGTAAAGTGCGCTCGGCTCACGGAAATCGACGTGGTTTAATCAGAAAACTGCAGTGAACGGGGCTAACGCAAGCACCCTCCATCGATGGAATGTAGGGGCATTTAAGTAGATGGAGGGTATAGGACCCCTGTCTACTCCATTTGCTTTCAGCCCGAGGGACCTCGCCCGATATATATCCCAATATTCCCGGTAACAATGATGAATCACTGCAGAGCACCTCTTGCGCAAGAAGTTGCACATCCAGCCCGCTCGCAACGTCTCTCTGTCCTCTGTCCTCCGGTCCCTCTTTCCACCTTCTCCTTTCCATTTACACCCTTTACCGGTCCCCTCGCGGCTTCCTCAAACGCTCGTGGACTTGCATTAACTGTAATAACGCGTTCCAGTATTCGGCCCGGTTACGTAAAGCGTGATGTAACAGTCGGACAAGCGAGTGGATCCCGTTCTCCGTATGTGGTAATGCGCGCTCGGCAAACTTCCGTGCGGGTACTTTCGTAACGAGAGGGAGGGCCAAGGTGTGCGCGAAGGTACGTACGAGAGATATTGGTCAATTTGACGGAGGAATTCGCGCGATTAGGGTTTCGCGACGCGACGCGACGAGAAGACGACTCGCGCTTGTATTGTGGGGGGTGGTAGCGCGAGTGGGTTGAAACGAAACGTCAATGTCTTCCTCAAAAGGTTATAGGAGTACGAACCCGGGCCCGCCTTTCTCTTTCAGCGTTTCGTCGATTCGAATCTTCATTCAGAACCGCGGCGGGCCTCGTCTCGTCGCGCGATCAACGGCTGCCCGTCGGGAACAGAGAGGAAGAGCGAAAGGAGTAACGCTTGACTATTTATTGGCACGATAAATCAGCAGCTGAAACGCGCTCGTGGCGACCAATTAGCGTTCGGATGTTAAGATCGTTGGATCGGGGCCCCATGTAATAATGACGAATCAGTTCGGAGCCGGTCTGGTGGCACGGCTGACTGCCTCTTATTAATAAATTCGCTTCCCATGCGACGTCCTATGAATCATTCGATAGGCAACAGGGGAGATTCTATTAGACTGATTGGTTTATGCCACCATGGTTCAACTCGTGCCTATTCGTCTCCGTTCTTAAATAGGACCCAACAAACACGTTCCTACCCGGAGCCCGCCGTTATTCTCGCGCACATTCGACACGAACGAATAACCGGCGTCCAAAGTAGGCAAGAGATATTTGCTTAAAGCACGGCCGGCTGCTTTACGGCCGTGCGTAGGAAAACAATTTATGTCTTGCCTCTTCGTATCGCGTGGGGGGAACGGAGAGAGGATGCGAGAGGGAAGCGCGAAGAAACATCGATAAATGTAGGAACGTGTTTTCACGGCTCAATAAAACACGAGGGGCGAACGATTTCTTCGAGATAGAACCCCCGCGAAACTGTACATGCATGTATGTGATGCGCGATCCACGGAGTTTCGCGTAGCGGATTGCAAATTTCAATCAAATTATTATTAGATACGAGAACGATCGTCCGAGCATTGTTAGAGACCGGTCGAACGAAGATTTAATTAATTGAGAAATTGTTAAACAAATTAACCGAGATGCTTAAATGCTCGGGAAATACAATGGGCCATTTGATCCATGTTCGACCTACTTTGAAACTCGAGCACGTTAATACCAAAAACATTCCCCATCAATGAGGCTTTAGGGATAGGGGCAGGAGAAAGAGGGTGAGATTATTCCTGCAACCTACAAGTTCACTCTGTTTAGCGCTCGCAACCTAAAAACCAGTGCGGTTAAACACTCGTGATGTCGGTATCTACCTTGCGTTAAATCATACTCCATTTTGGATGGGATTAACTCCCCTAATTTATTGACTCGGTTTGTAACAGGGGATGCTTCGAATCCCTGTGACTATCGGTTCTAGCATTGTTTTGCAGGGGTGAAACTGGTGTAAGGATATGACGGACCACCGTGAAACAAGCGTAATATTGTATAATGCACCGAGTGTTTATAATCATTGTTTACACGATACTTTATGCGCATTCGTTAACGGGAAGAATAATTGATGCATTGCCTTGCCGATGAGAGATAATTGGTAATGCATGCCGGCTTCGACGAACGATATTGCATCGAATACGGTACGATACACCCGTGTAAATGTATAAAAGAGTACCGATATTTAAGTACAGCATCTTTGTAAAGGCGAAGCAACATTTATTTGCATCTCGTTTAAGAGTTGAGAAACGAAATTAGTATGTAGAAGATTGATCAAATATTGTGCAGAAGAAGATGTTTTTTCACGCAGGTGTGGGTAATAATACATGAAGACTAATAAGAAATAAATTTAAATAAACAAATTTGTTAAAATGTACAGTAATGTTCTGTATAAATAAGTACTTAAAACTACTAGCGAACATGCCATACCTACGCACGCAAGTGATGGAAACGTTACATCAATGATCGCATAGAGGAGATCGCCCTGATTAATTTGCTTTTTTTTCAATTCGATCAGATAATTCTGAGCCGAGACACAGCCAGTTAAAGTTTCGTCGAAAAATCGAATGAAGGTTCACCCATTGATGCAAAAACTTCCTAGAAATGCGTACGCTATTACTACTGTTGTGAAAGCGTCACGCGTGGGAACGTCCTTGCAAGGCTGCGAAGATGCATTGTCGTAATGCCAAATTAATCTCAATTTCCTCATAAATTCTTCGGTTTTCCATTGGCGTAACTATCAATTTTTTTTTAATTTTATTTCCTTTAGCTCTCCATTAAATTACTTTTATTTTTGTATGCAATAGCATTTCGGTACGCTTTCTCTTTGCAATAACCATAGTTACATGGAACTGGATACAGTTCCGCTTAATCTCTTCCCATTCATTTGGAACCTTATTTATTTAAAAACAACCATCAGGAGCGAAAATCAAACACTTTAAACGAGTATAAAGGATTTACGAATAGTACACTGCGCGGTTTAATAAATTAAATAATTAAGGCATTTGTTTGAGAATTTCACAGTAACTATACATGCAGGCTGTTCTGAAACTGGAATAAATTGATCCTTGAATCTAGAGCTCTAATTTAAGACGTCATTGATCAAAATCGACTCAGTGAAAGGCGAGGTAATTGAATTTCTTTAGGATACTACAAACAAATGGGTTATCTCGACTTGCAGGTCAGCCACATCAATGACCAAAGGACATAAATTAAAGCTAACAGTATCAGCTACCATCTCCAATAGGTGTGAACATCATTCCATTTGCGGCTCATTTGCTATAAACAATTAAACAATTAAAATTGTTATTGCGGCCAACTGCATATAGTTACAACAACGGGGTATTTTTCATCGAGTAGCTTATCTTGTTCCCTTGCATTTGGGAGGTAGTTGATTAGAATCGGCCCAGTAGAAGCCGAGATAATAATTTTTTTTAATTTTGTCGGTAACGATAGGTCGAAAACGGTACAAGTGGCGCCATCTCGCGGTTGCGGCCTTTTTCGCAGCTTTCCACACCGCCAAAACCGAACCCCTGGATAACATCGTTACCGCCACATGTCTACTTATCGACTGCTGTGGGGTAATAATGCCTCCTTACCATTACTATGTCACTTGCAGAGTTACCGATAAAATTTTTAAAATTTTATATCTCGGCTCCTGATAGATATTTTGTAATCTATGGGGTGTTAAATGAAAGGGAAAGAAATAAGAGGGAAACTAATTTAAATCATAATTACAGGTAATTGGATAGTCGCGTACAAAAGGTGGTGCAGTTCGGCAAAAAGGAATGCAAGGGAGTTACAGTTATTGCAGAGGAGCAACTACAGCCTTTGAGCATTTATTATGCTAAGAAGAATAACAAAAATGTAGCTATGTGACTGTCAAGCTGATCAAGCTGAAAAATACGACTGAACTAGCTTCCTTACAGACATGTGCTTTTATTATGTGCAAATTTAAAAGTCTTCCAAATATAAGAATAAAATTACAGATCTAAGTAAACGTTGGGCGAATTCAAATTAGATCAAAGGATCGTGAATTAATGTGCATTTTCAATGTGGATATATATCCTATTTTCTCATGTTGGCCAATATAAAAAGCGAAAAACTGCAAGCGCAGAAAGATCTAATTTCGATAGATATCCCTGAAAAACACCAGTAACGACGGTGGCGACGTCAATATTGCGAACAGAAGAAGCAGTAGTGAAGCAACGTGCTTGGCCCACTTTAACTATACAACTGCCGAAATATGATCGTTCATATTGTGTAATTTGTTAACAGTTTGTACTCCCCTCTCCTATTTTATTGTTGCACAAAAATAATACGAATATTGTGTTTTTGTAATTGAATACACTTTTTATATAATCTCCATATTAATAAAAAAATAAAATATTAGTAACATCATCGTCGATCCTTTTTCTTGCCGACACAAATCACCGGAGCCTCATGTTTCTACGCTGGTATTATTTTTAATGTTTTATACGGCGCGTGGATTTAACCATGGATGTTCAAAATGAGGTACGATAAATCTATAAAAATTTACATTTATTTACGACATGAAAACCTACTATTATTTTGTGCTTTCCCTTTGATTATTGCAAAATCTAAGGTTAGACTTATGGTTACACGATGAAATTGAAACTATTATTGATCATAGATGAAGTCTAGCTAATGAATTACATTATTTAAATAAAAAAAACTCGTTCACGCTAATTAATTGTAGCATGAATTACGGTAAATGTTCGGCAATGTTGTTGATTGATACATAAGTTACTATAATTTGAATTAATTTCAATTGCGGAGTAAATTTTGCACATGTTCTTTAATAATAAGTTGAAAACTATTTGCAACTACAGTCATATATGTTTCATTAATTCTTTAATAAAAAGAGGAAGTTAATAAGTGTGAGATAACACTAATAAGTGTTTATTGATTGACCTAAAATTATTTGTGAATATTATGTATTTATTCGAGGATAAGATCATTGTGGTATTATGTACAAATTACATCTTTTCTGTATGAACAATATATTATTATACAGTATAATACAATTTTATATGTTTTGTATTATTTTACCAACACATGAAATATTAAATAGCATGATGTTTTCTTTCAGCTTGATTTCCAATTCTTAGATTTACATGATTTAAATGAAAATGATAAAAATCATTTAATAGGAATTTTAAAATCAAATGTTAATGATACTTTAAAATTACCATGGGATACAATTGAAACCAGTAGCGATGTCAATGCTTCTGTCACAGAAATTCCACAGCTTCAGAATCAGTGGTATCACAATGGTAATTATTTGAAAATCGGAGTATGAATGTGCATTGAAACCCAATTGACACTTCATGTTATTAAATTTTCATCTTTTATTTAGCAATGCCTCCACCACCTTCGTATACACAACAAATAATGTGTAGCGACTGGCAGGGACCACCTATTTATCCTGTTCCAACAGATGCCCATATACAACCATTCATGCCTGCAATAACTTACTCCCATCCTGGATATAATCTTGGTGGTGAAATTCATGATGTTAGTTGTAACAGAGAAAATAATAGAAGAAATAATCGAGGAAGAGGAATAAGGAGGGATAATTTCAATCGTGGAATAAATCCTGCGGGTGAAATGCAACCAGGATATATAGGAGAACAAGGACAATTTCATCCACCATTATCATTCGTTGTTATGTACCCAGACCAAACACAACAACAACAATTCTCTGGTCATGTACATTATCCTCCACTGGCTATATATCAACCAAATATGCATACACATACTAGCACACATCCTCATGCACAGCCTGCTTATGGATATACTCCGTACCATCACCCTTCAGGAAATATGAGATGTGTTCGGCAAGCAGCACCTATGCTTTCTCAGCCTAGTCAAGAATGTACAAAAGTGCAATCTGCAAAGACTAATGAGAAAAGAATGCAAAACGTTTATGCACCTGCTAAGCAGCCCTTTCAGCAAGTAAATGAAGAAGATAATTCTTCGCAGACCAATATAGTTACTACAGTAATAACTGTAAACAATAGTAAAGTAGAGCAATGCTCTGATGATATGGATGAAAATACTACCAATAGAAAAACTGCAAACACAAATGGTAAAGTACCCCCTGTTAATGTTAAAATAGAACATAATATTGTATCTACTGTAAATGAAAATTGCAACGGCGCTGAAAAAAGCGATGTACCGTGCGTAAATATTAATAGTAGTATCGAGGTGAAACAAAATGGAGAAACTGATCAAGAATATAAAAACGAAACTGTTTCTAGTATCAAAACCACTGTTGTTAAAACATTATCGAAACCAATTTCCAAAAATGAAAGTGAAATGCAGAAAGAAGATACTCCCACAAAAGGTGTACAGGATGAAACTGTTATTAAAACACCAAACAATTCTTCAATTACTGCAAGCACTCCAATTGTATCTGCTGCATCATCTCCAGCTTTATCTAGCATTACCTGGGCTAGCCTTTTTACAAAAGGTAGTACAGAGACTCACTCATCTCTGTTAAATTTAAAACCAACAGCACGTATTAATCCATTACCAATCATGGAAAATAATGTTGCATCAAAACTCCAATCGCAATCAACAGAGAAAAACCAGGACAGTTGTACATCAGTTTTCACAAATGAAAATATTTCATCTAATTCACAAAGTGTTGCAAATGAAAGTAAAAATGTGCAAATAGAATCGATGCAAAATCGTTTTAATGATCCCGTGGCTTTCAGAATGGGTGGTGAGTACTGTTTAAATTAAGTTAAGCTATACAAACATATTCGATGTCTATCCTTATGGTATGTAATCTTTTACAGAATTTTTATTAAATTATCAAATGGATAAGCAAACTGTAAGTTTGTTACCTAGAGGACTAACAAATCGTAGTAATTATTGTTATATTAATAGTATACTGCAAGCTTTACTTGCTTGTCCACCTTTTTATAATCTTTTAATGGCTCTACCACATTCTAAAAATCCAAGTAAAATGTCTTCCACGCCGCTCATTGATAACATGTAAGTAATGTACGCATTTTATATACTTTTTAAATTAATTATACATTATACCGCTTTAATGTATCTAACAAATACTGAAAAATTTTTTGTCCAGGATAAAATTTGTACACGAATTTACACCATTATCAGATGGTGCACGATTGGCCAGAAAAGATAGAGCAAACAAGCGAGGAGAAGATACTATTGTAGATATACAAAGTGGAGTGGCCTTCGAACCTTCTTATGTATATACAATGTTGAAAAATACATCAGCTGCTGGTGTATTCTCTGTCGAAGGGCGGCAAGAAGATGCAGAAGAATTCCTTTCGTGCCTTCTGAACGGTATCAATGACGAAATGCTTGAAGTATGATCGCGTTAAGATCCCGTTTTATTTTTAATTTTACTGATACCATATGTATTTACCACAAATGTAATTTCAGCTTATTAAGTTAGTGAATAATGACCAAACCGTAACATCTAATATTGAAAGTAATGTACAATATAATAATGGAGAAGAAGAATGGAAGGTAAAAACATTGTTCAATCATTCCATTAAATAATGAAAAATAATTGATCAATCACGAGAAATAACTAATAATAACATACGCTTTGTAGGTAATGGGTCCGAAGAATAAAGGATCTATTACGCGATGCACTGAATTTGGAAGAACACCATTATCTGATATATTTCGCGGGCAATTAAGGTCTAGAGTATCACGAGCAGGAGAACAACCAACGGATAACGTTCAACCATTCTTTACATTACAACTTGATATTGAAGTAAGTACCTTACCAAAAGTTCATAATACTACAATAGAAATATCCAGTAGTTAATAATATTAATAAAACGTTTTACCTTTAGAAAGCAGAATCTGTAAAGGGTGCACTGGAAATTCTTGTGGGGAAAGATCAGCTAGAAGGAATGACGTGCAGTAAAACAAAGCAACAAATTGAAGCTTGGAAACAAGTTACTCTAGAAGAATTGCCTGTGATTCTTATATTGCATCTAAAATGGTTCGACTACAAACTTGATGGCTGCTCAAAAATCGTGAAAAGCGTAGAGTTTCCGGTTGATTTAAAATTAGATAGCAGTAAGTAAAAATGTCATTCATTTTTTTGGCATTATTTTATAACGTGCTTACATTGCATATTCGTGGCAATGAACGCATTAAATAAATTATCGAACTTGTTCCTTACAGAATTCCTATCGCCAAATGCTGTGAAAAAACTAAATCCAAAGCAAAAGCACTATAAACTATTTGCAGTTACTTACCATGATGGAAAAGAGGCAACAAAGGGTCATTACGTTACGGACGCTTTTCATGTTGGGTATGGTGGTTGGGTCAGGTATGATGATAGCTCATTAAAAGGTGTTTCTGAAAGTAATGTATTAAAGCCTACTCCTCCTAGAGTTCCATATTTACTATATTATCGAAGATGCGATACTATCGGGAATAATCAATCGAATAGTGGTAAAGCACGTTAAAACGAAAAACAGTAAATTAAGCATATTGATCAATTTATATTCTGAGTCTAAATAGGCAACTGGAGAGAATAGCTTTTGCAGTTTTGTGGTTCTTGTTGATATTTCTATCTAAATACAGAGAATGTTTATTAATAGGTATCATGCGAAAATAAAAAAGTATTTCCTTTTAACATGCTGTACTTCCATAAAGTATTTGTAATAAGATTGTTGTTACGAGTTTCACGCATAGTTTTCTTGGTACGCGAAATAAAAAGTAGTTAAAGTTGAAGTTAAATAAGAGTTTTGATTTTGGCATTCATAGGTCTATTGAAGTTAATCAGCACTAACACATTACATTTTAACGAGATATTACATGTCGAGATCTCTTGTACATATCTTTATTATTCTGATTATGAGTATACAATGTATAAAAAAAAAGTTATACCGGATAATCTTGTAGGGAAAGGGGCAAAAACACAGAAAAACTGTTCTACTTTAATGACAAAATTTCTACGAAATGCAAATTTTATATATGTATCTTAGAGAGGATGCATCTTATGTCTTAAGTTATTTTTGTATATAATCTTCCCGCGATATTATACATACGTACACCAACTTGCCAATTATTTGTTTACTACATTGCTACTTATATTATGCATACATTTCTTGGGATACACTTCGATTACAGAAAGTATACTTAAAGTATACATTTTCTTGTTTTCTTTGCGAAATCATGTGAGTGGAATGGAGATTTAGAAGAAGAAAAAAAAATTCTCATGCCAAAGAAATAATTGGTAAGATGGAGCACTAACATTACTACTGAGGATGATTGTACAAACGAAATTTGTGTACAAAACTACCATGTATGTGTCAAACCTGCATCTTCAATTACAGTTCTTTAAAAAAGAAGAAAAAGGAAAAAAAAAAGAAAAATATACTCATGTATTTTCATTTTGTATATGTTAAAACATGTAAAAAATATTTCTATTTTGTATAACAAGATTAATGAATGGACTAATTTAAAAAATGTAAACTTCAGTTCCAGAAGTACATTGTGTTTTTTTTCACTATTAAACTGCTTAAATTATTTTAAGATAATTATCATTGAAACTATATTAAAAATATATATACTAATGTTTTAAATTGGTTTTAAGTATAATTTTGTTTTGCTTTGGGTCAGTACAAGTATAATTTTGTAACTTTCCTGTTCTTCTGTTTTTTTATTAAATTTCGTTCCAATTGATTGGGCTTTAAATATATTAATATATATATATAATAAATATATATAATATACACGTGAGTATGAATATTTGATAAAGTAGCAAAGTTATAGTCCCATTGCAAAACATCTCATTTGCATTCTATTTATAAGAAGTACTCTTAGAAAAATAATACTTCCTGTGGAAATGTAAATATATATATAAATATATATAACTATCTAAAGTTTATAGAAATTAATAAAAATATGTATATATGTTATAAAATCTTGATTCTCATTTATTAAAAAAATATTTATTACTCCAAATATAAAGGCTTAATTTTATATGGTATTGTAATATTCCTTCTTTTGATCATAATCCATTTCAAAGCACTTGAAATTCTGGCAACTTACAAATTAAATAATACATTTCAATAAATAAAAAGGGCACATAGTCACCCATAATCTTCCCATTGTGTTATTTGCTAGTAATGCATTTGTGCCAAGTAATTATTATATACATCAATTTATATATTATATCTACATAATATTTATCCATTTTGTCATGTATTTTGTAATGTTCGACAATCTTCAAAATATCTATTATCTATTGACAGTATCAAACAGATATAAGAGGAACATATGGAAAATGAAAGCTGCTAAAAATGTGGCAAGCACACTTTTCCAGCAAACAGTTCTGAAATTACAGTAATCCATAATGCTAAAACGAAAAGGATATAAGAAATACCGACTTGGTGCGAATTTGGCAATTGATATGGTTGTCCACCGATCTCATCAATATGAAAGCCCATTGGAAATATTACAGCTGCTAAGCAAAACAGCACCACTAAAATATAATTTTGTTATTTTTTTAATGTTCTAAGAATTTTAATCTTCATATAATGATAACATACCTACGAGGCAATATCATACTTACTGGCAGTAAAACCTACCCATCTTGCGTAAGGTATAACATTACGGTCCCAATGAGAACTTGCTAATAATATTATAGTGGCTGTTATTAAAACACAACCTACAAAAATGCAAACAAGAGCCAAAAACCATTCTGGCTGCAACTCTGGACTATAACAAACTTGCGGTCTGTTGTACAAAGTCATACATGACCACATTAGTCCTAGCCTCGTATCTCCTATAAAAGAAAGAAACCAGCTGAAGCTTTACAATAAATATTAATCTACATACCCTGCATATACAATAGTTTACTAAATGATGGTGTATGCCACAAATGAAGAATTGTTATGTACATACATCAAGTTGCACAATGTAGCAAACATAATTAGTATAAAACAGGAATGAGAAAAACAACATAGTTTATAATCGCTTACCTCCAACATCAGTAATAATCCAATCGGGCATCGCAAGACTAACAATTGCAAATACATCAGCAGCCAGAAACAAAGTTCCGGAAATAATTGTTAATTTATCCATTTTATATTAATTATAAGAGTTACAGTCCAGGATTTCCATTTTAATTTTCTAAAAATAATGACGGTCGCTACTACCTTTACATAATATTCAAATTATATCTGTGAGAGGTAGATTCTACCGTTAATCATTGATGTCACTTTGTTATGGAGCATACAACAGTTTCATAACATCGCACGGTGATAAATAAATAAATACCTAACGGAGGGAACCTTAGGTCACAGACGAGATATAAGGATGAACCTCTATCATCCAATGTATTTTCTTGTCTCATTCGTGGCGCTCTAGAGCATCTTTACCATTTCCATGTCACTCCCAACGTTACCAACATACCGTATCAAAACCACAGACGAGATATGGGAATAGACCAACCATACAATGTATTTTTTCGGCCCGGTATCTTGTTTGTGATATTAAAATAAAAACTGCGTGTTGTATTAAAAGACATAAATGATACGAAAAATATGTTCGGGTTATTGGTCCAGGTGGTTAATATAATAGAATATACTTCTTTTAATAAAAACATTTATTCTTTTTACAAAAGATAATAGGATGCACTATTCTTATATACACATTTTTGTCCCATGATACTGTTACATTTCGCCATGTGCGTTATTATTATTGGAAATGAAACATTCCAAATGCAACTTCATATTAAAACATTCTACCACAATTAAAGCGTGTTTGAATAAATAGAATGATTTCGTCGCTTAAACTTCTTACAATTTGGTTCAATCTGAATGAGATGATTATTACCTGAAACACAATATTATTGCGCTTTAATCGATAATTAATATAATTACATATTAGAATAAAGTAGTCATGTAATACTCACTATCATTCGTGGAATCTATATTTACTGTAGACGATAAACTGTTTAGACTTTCATCTAAATCTTTACTATCACTTATTTCGGCCTCCTGTTCTTCATTATTACCTGTAGAAGACAAATTTAGGGATGCTGTTTGATTAAGTGATTCACTAGTTAAACTTCCATCGAATGTCGAACTTAAAACATTATCTTCATCAAATGAAATAGACATTTCATGGGTACTTGATATCTGGTCACTTGATGTTTCGATCAACGATTCGTTTGATTTACATTCCTTTGTATTGCTCAGGTATTGCAATAAAACAAATGGATCATCTATACCCAATGTATTACAAAACTGGGTAGTTTGATTATTTATTAACATTTGTGGTGGATCAACTGAAGCATCTGTAGTATCTGGGTTGTACGGTTTTACATTTTGAACAAAATTTAATGGAATTTGTAAATTGCAGTTAAATTTTTTCAGTACTTTTGCTTTTTCCTCCTCAGTTGGTATAAACGTCCACCTCTTATTCCCATATTGACCAGGCATATAATGAATTCCACTTTTGACACTTAATAAATGATTGGTTAAATACAGTATCGTTAACCATTCTAAATCATAATGTAATTTCAATGGAGAATCTGAATTGTGTTCTATGTCGAGTATTTGAAGGAATTTTCGTTTTGGGAGACATTTGTCTAATGATAAGAACTTGGTTACTCTTGTTCCTCCTTTTTCAGGCACAAGAGCTGCAAATTTGCAATGTAAATGCGCAGAAAACCAATAGCTTGGGTAATGATGTTTCAAAAGTTCCATACTGGGTGGACTACCAAGCATATTATTTTCAATATCATTTCTGTAATTAAACAAATATTAAAAAAATGTGTTGCAGAAATATTCATGTTCATTTTGCATGAAACAGATTGTTTAACAGCTTACTTGAAGAAAGGTTTTCCTTTTAATAAAGCATCCTCATTCCCATATTTAGTTATTCCTGATGGCCAATCATGCGACAAGAAAATATCAATGTTGCCAGTGAGCTGCAAATAATACACGTCGTAATTAATTTCAACTACAGCCAAAAGAAAAATAATATTCTAGAAAAAAGTGTTTATCAACTTCATCTTCAGGTTTTTATATAACTAGCTTTTAATGTAAAAATAACAAACATATTACCTGTTTTAATCTAAATATTTCTAAATTCCTAACATGATATACGCTTCTAATTGTATTTTCAGTATATGGAGGCTTTTCGTAATGTCCTTGCATCCAATGTTGACTCTTATAGATGCCTGATATTCCAGCGATTCTAATACCACCTATTGTTATTACACTAGCATATCCAACGTAATAAATATTATGCGCTACCCAACCACCATATGGTAATTCTTGTAGATAATTGGATGCTTCATGGTTTCCGCCAATAAATATTGTTAACACTGGAGCCACTTTGTCCCCAGAGTAATATCTGTAATATATAAATATATTATATTATTCATGTGAATTCACTGGAACTAAAATCTTCATAACAAACACTGCAGAAGAGAAACATAATTTAATATCGTTAACAACTTCATATCTAAACAACGTAGCACTTTGTGACTTACTTGTAAAACGTACACATGTCCTTATATTTATCAGGTACAGCCATACAACTTAAATCGCTGAAATTCCTTGTCGATTGAAAATCTCCACAACAAATAAGCAAATCTATTTTCTTTCCATCAGCTTTTTCCATTTCTTGTATGGTTTCGTAAATAATATCTAATTCCCCGTGTGCACAACCCTCCACAGCGATCCTCATTTTCTTTTCCTATGATATTCTTTTTATTTTATAATATATAACTCAATCGCGTATTTTTTACTCTGCTATATAACAGTTACAATTAAAATCCAATATTAAAATACGCAACACGTATCACAGAAACAAGTGAAGTAGTCATTAGCTTTAACCTACGTAACAATTTCCCACTGTGGTCACCACACTTTTGACTTTAGGCCACCGTTACCATGGCAATAATTATGCTTTGAACTTGCCCAATGTACTTCACAATCGAACGTGTACGGCAGTACTATCCAGCGGTGGGAACCACACACACTTCTCCTACCAACCGTTCTTTGCAGTGCGCTTAGGTCAGTGTCGTGCCACACTAATCGCATTCACTGTTCGTAATGTTTGAAATTCCTTGCCAAATGAAGATTCTAACAAGTAGCCCGCACTTATAGCCGTTACGCGTTACCCTGACAACGTGATTAAGAGTGGGAAAACCTAAAAAGGCTCCCAAGCGATCCTTGGAAAGATCGAATCTATTGAACACCATGTATAGGCAATAAAGTGAGAAACAATTAGAACAGGTAGAAGAAAGGTGTATGAGTACGAATAACTGTATAGTGCAATAAACTGAAATCAATTATGAGCTTAATTGTCTCTACCGAACATGGATGGATCGTTTCCCATTTAAAATATCTCAATAATATTTATACAGACGTGAAAAACGGCAGTGCGCAATGTAAATTAATTATTAACGAAACATTATTTAGAATAAACTCTCAATATTTACGACAAAATCAAATAATCCAATCGGAACAACAACACGAAGGAATACCATTACAAAATAAATGCAAAAAAAGAAGGCGAACAAAACTTTTACCAGACGAGGATTTAAAAGAAGTGTGTAGACAAAAAGTAATCAAAATAATTCAATAACTTACAGATACAAACAGTAATTGTAATTAAAAGTGTGACGTATTTTACAGATAAATTATATAGAGGAGACATTCAACAAAATCATTGCATTTGCAAAAGCGCAAGGATTTTTCTCTACTAACATATTGTGCGATAATAATGAAGCGGCACGACTGGCATCACAGAAATTTTATCAGGGCACATTTAGCAATGGAGAAGAAAATTTTTATGGTTGTAACGATACAGATATAGCTATGGCATCAGAATTAAAGGGCAAAAAATATGTTTTTCCTCAAAAATCTAGATTTTATTGCTACGATGTAAGAGAGATTGCAGAAAAACTGGATTCCAGCAACCAATATGATTTTATACTGTTGGATCCTCCTTGGTGGAACAAGTCCATTAGACGGAAAAGAATCAAATATTCAGAAGCTAGGTGATCTTGTACGGTTTAATATAAGCCAAATAAAAAAGAAAGCTCTCTGAACAATTTAATGAGAACAAGTACTTTGATAATAGTATAAGTTTTTCTTGTTCTCAATTTTGCAAGCATATGGGTAAATAAGATTTTGGATGCAACTTTTCATCATAAAAAAATCATGTTAAAATAACATTAATAGACCCTAAAACCATTAAAAATTTGTTTACTTTGATGAGTCTTGTACCTTTATGTAACCAAGAAATTTGCATTGTTTATAGGAACTTTGCTCTGTTCAATGATTTTCTGCATATCGTGTTTCATAATTGTATGTTAAACAGCTATAAAATGATGTACAACGAAGAGTTGGCCAAGATACCAATTGGGAAACTGTTATGTTCAAATGGGGTTGTTGCAATATGGTGTACCAATTCCTCAAGCCATCTACATAGCATCTGTAACAACATTTTTCCATCATGGGGTATCACGTATAGAGCTAAATGGTATTGGGTTAAAGTAAGTATATAAAGTTCATAACGAAAAGAACTTAATTGAAATAAAAATTTGACTTGGTTCCATTTATTGTATTATAGATTACTCAAACTGGAAATACAATATGTAATTTTAATTGTGCACCTGGGAAACAACCTTATGAATTATTGGTCTTGGGATCTGTAATGAATGGTAATGAAGTAAACATTCCTGATGGTAAGCTGTTAATAAGTGTGCCAAGCGCAGTGCATTCTCATAAACCACCACTCATTGGTAAGAACGTTATAATACAATTTTCACAATAGGTGTTTCCCTTTGAAAAGTTCACAAAGACCAAAATCTATTACTTTAACTTATAGAAGTTATGCAAGACTACCTTCCAAGTGAACCAAAATGCTTAGAAATATTTGCAAGATATTTACTTCCTAGATGGACAAGTTGGGGTCTCGAAGTTTTGAAGTTCCAACATTTATCGCTATACACCGCAATAGAAGAAGCAAAGGAAGATCAGAATAATACTGATGTGGATATAAATGAAATAATAAATTGGTTTTAAACTAGAAATATTTTAATATTGTTGTTCGTTGACAATGTAACAATATTATTATGATGTCCCATTTATATGCTCGCTAATACCATTTTTTATTGAACTGCGGTAACCATATGGATTCATTGTCTGCCATCTCCAAAAATCTTCACCTATATTGGAAATGATACTTTAAATATGATTCAACAAAATTTATTATAAGAATGCAGTGGCAAATGTATTAACTTACACATCTGATCAACATTATATTTAGTTGTCCATCCTAATTCCTTCTCTGCTAAATCTGTATTAGCATATGTTGACACTATGTCACCCTCTCTTCTGTCTTTAATAACATATGGTACTGATGTTCCTGTTACATTCTCAAAAGTTTTAATCAATTTCAATACAGACACGCCTCTACCGGTACCTAAATTATAAATTTGTAGCCTTAAATGTTTTTTATGCAAAGCATTCAAAGCTGCTACGTGACCAGACGCTAAGTCCATGACGTGAATGTAATCACGTATACCTATTGAAGAACAAATATATTCAACAAAACTAACTTAAACAATGTATTAAAAGAAAAAAGAATAATTTTTATTATATACCTGTTCCGTCTTCTGTAGGGTAATCGCCTCCAAAAATGACAAGTTCGGGCTTATGTCTTAACGCTACTTGCGCTATGTAAGGCATTAAATTTGTAAATGGTTTCGTCGGATCTTCCCCGATTAAACCACTTGGATGAGCACCTACTGGGTTGAAGTATCTTAAGGAAATAATATTCCAACTCTGTTAAATAAAAATAATATATATTAATAAGTCGTTTGATTTTCCTGAATTTTTCGGACTATATGATCATTGTGCTAAAGCTCGATCGATTACATTTTTATAACGTACCTTTTCAGCCCTCGATATATCTTTAAGCATTTCTTCTATAAAATACTTTGTTCTACCATACACATTTGTAATATTTCCAGTCGGATGTTCTTCCGTAATGGGAAGTTCATTCGGTTCTCCGTATACTGTGCAAGAACTACTAAAGACTAACTGAAAACACCCAGCAGCTTTCATTACCTTGAAAGAAAGTTAACATTTTTATTTCATTATGTAGGTAAGTATATGTGCATAAAAACTGATTCAATTACAGTTTACCTCTAACAAGTTGATGGCACCGATAATATTATTCCGATAATAATGAAGCGGAACTTGCATTGATTCGCCGACAGCTTTTATCGCCGCAAAATGAATTACGCAATCTATTTTATGCTAGAACGAAGAATAGAACATTATTTAAATAATAATATGATTTAAATAATTCTTTCTGTTACATGTACTCTGTACCTTATTGAAAACTGCTTCAAGTTTGTCACGATCTACAAGGTCGCAATTATAAAAACTGACTTTTTTCCCCGTGATTTGTTCCACTCTTTTAAGAGCTGCGGATTCGCCGCTTGCTTCAGTTACACTATTAGCAAAGTTATCTATCGCAACAACATCATATCCACATTCTAAAAGTTCAACGATACAATGGCTTCCGATGTAACCAGCTCCTCCAGTTACAAAAATGGTTTTCCAATCGTTGTCCATAATTCTAACAAACAAGTACTGTAAAGATATTAATCATTAATATTTTCCCAAACCATCTGCAATAATTTTTCAAAGGCGTTCATGTTTACATTTTAAATTTTAATTTGTTAAAACATCGTGTAAAGTTGATTATCGTACGCAAGGGTAGGAGTGTTTCCTTTTCGTTTCTGTTACATGTTCTTCAAAAATTGGATTAGACATAATTTTATATTTTTAATTTAAAAAACTGAAGTGAAGTATATTTTTACGATCGACAGTAACAGATATTCTTCTAAGTGCAAGGCAAAGAGCACAGGTGTTTCGGACATTCACCTGCATTGAACTGAGTTCAAGGTTGTTAACGCACGTGGTAGACCATTACCTGGATAATACGCGTAACTAACACGAAGTTAATAGACATTCTTTTCTTTAAGGAAGAACGTAAAAGAAAGGTTTCTTATTGTTACGGGTTTTAACTTATAGATGCATCATGCTTGAAAAAGTACTTAAATTAAATGACTAGGGGAATACCAAATTCTTTAAGGAAACTAAAGAAAACGTTTTTGTAATCCACAGCCTAGGAAATACAAATACATAATGTTTGACTCGTGAACTTAACGGTACTCGAAGTACAGAATACACCTTTGGCACCTTAAGAATAAGTATTTCGTGTAGTAGATATACGCGAAAAGACGAAGAATTTTTTAGCGCAGTAATGTAATTAATAAATTGCAATAAAAAATGTGGTACTGTACTTTTATTTGTGCCTCGATAATTTTTTTTAGTCTATAGAAATCTAAGCACGATGCATTTAAATGAAAACTTATGCAAAAAATTATGTTTCTTTTATACAATGATTATTTCGTATATTGCGTGGATTTACAGAGCCAATGTGTACATATTTCGAATGATTTTTAAGCACTTTATTTAAAATTTCTCTTCGCACTATAGTTTTTATTATAAGAACATGGACTAATTAATTTTTTGCAGTATATTTAAAATGATAAAAAATACAAATTTTCTATAAAGCTACCAGTAACGTAAAAAGACGTCGGCGAGTATGGTTAAAAAGAACAACAATTATTACCTTAAGAAAGTAAGATTACGTATAGCGAATACGTCAAACCACCACAGAAGGATTCGAGGACGCGTCCGCGTAAGCACTGATTCCGTCTGGACATCTTGCATCGTCTTCTAGTATAGGAAAGTAAAGTTTAGTATATTCATGGAACGCGGGCCATCCCTTCTCCAGCAATACCATCGTACATCTTATTGTAGAGCCACGCACACTATACACTTCAGTCCCCTTGAGTCCTTGCTTTCTGTTGCACGTTCTTCTTCTCACGTCGACACCGCTCACCTACAAATCTCCTTCGATAGAATGACGGGGAAAATGATGGCACAAGTACGGGAGCTGGATAGCTATAAGTTGCATCATCGGACGATTTTAAAGACTGATTCATTAAAATTATACACAATTAAGCAATACCATGTTAAATCACGAAGGCTCTTGCAAAATTACAATATAATATATAACACAGAAATTGGAAACATTTTTGCAATGTTACTGGAATAAGCTTAAAGTGAAGATTAAATGAAACTTCATAAATATAAAACACTGTGGGCTTCATTAAAATATTCTTTTATTATTTATATGTATATTTGAAATTGAACAGTGTACATTCACTATGTAGTTAATACCTGAATTAGCTTATGCAACAACTCTTTTTGTTCTGCATTTATGTAGGGCCACAATTCACCTTCTAGTTCCAACAATACCTGATAATCATGCGACTGGCATGCTAATACTAAAGATTGCAATAATAACAGCTCATCTTCGTCCATGTTAAAATCTGAAACATATGTTGTATTACTCTACTTGCCCTTTCTTATACCCTTTAACTTGCTTGAATACCAAAACACAAGGATGTCTACCATTATTTGTAGTTTCTTCTATCCATGCATACTTCTCCAATACCTGTGCCAAAGAAGGTGCTAGCCTTTGCGGCGATGGTTGAAGTATAAGCAATAAGAGTACCCTAGTAACTTCACATCTATAATTACACATTATTGTACTAAAGTTAGTGCATCCCAAAATGTTATTTCGTTTGCCTATTGAAATTTTATACCTGTGCAATAAAACACTGTAATTGCCTCTTGCGCCAGCATTGACATAGCTTTCAATAAATTCAACAAAATCATTGAGAATTTGTAAAGCGGATACATAGTCTCCTGAAAATATAAATATCTAGTCATTTTAGGTAGTTGTAATTAATAATATATATATCTACCTTGTTTAATATGATATGACACCAATGTATTAATAGCTTTTGTAGTTGGAAAAATATCAATAGCTTTACGTAGTTGTTGTACACCTGCTGGGGTGGGGCCCAAAGCTAATGCTAATTCTAATGCTAATCCAGCTGACATGCTGTTGAATCCTGATTGACTATGACAACGTGCCAAGGCATGTCCAAAACAACTTATTGCTGCCTAAAGATGAGCAATTACAAACTTCAGTATTAACTAGTAGATGATATTAACAACTAACATGGCTATCTACCTGTGTATTTTCTTGCCCTGCAGAAGGACATCCTATGTCTTTATCTTTTTTATCAGCGACTAGAAATTCTCTGCCAGCTTTGATTAAAAAGTTTAATTCAGACGAAATATTTTCCAATGTTCCTTGACATCTAGCTGCAGCTAATGAGCATAAACCGGCATATTGCCATAATTCCTTCTGTTCGCATTCAGTAGCTAATGCACCTACAAATTTATTAATGACATTATATCCTCCTCGTATTATCAGGTATAAAATATTCTCATTAGACCTACCGAACTGGTCGCACGCTTCTGCGACATTTGGTTTTCTCAAAAATCGTCTACAATGAAAATATTAATAATCAAAATAATAGAAGTGATGAAGCGTGATGAAAACCACAGAATTAAGATGAAATACCCACTTCTTCAATTTATTAGATATCGTATGATATTTAGCTAACAAATCTAAAGAATCACCCATCATTTGCCTTTGTATTACATGTGTCATTCTTAAAAATGTTTTTTAACATATCCTTCTGTCATCATCCATTCAAGACACCCTATGTAGTACTACATACTACCTGCATTGTACACATTTTGTTAGTAGTATAGCTTGAACGTCAGTTGTGCTACTGCGCAAGTTTACATATATGTATGTCGTGTAGCGTACCTATGAATTTCCTACTGTATAAAAATATTAATATTTTATAATAAATAGTTTTTATGAAACATGAAAGTTCATATTATATACTGTGATGAGATTTAGTGACGAAAACATGCAAAGTTTGAACCAAGCTTGACCTTAGATAGGAGTGCAGTCGGTCATAATCGTCATGCATGTTTTCCGTAATTACATTGCAAAGTACAATACATATAATTTGCAGAGTATACTTACATATTTAATGGTATAAACAATGTAAGGAATAATCCTTATTTTCCGATACTAATGCATCTGTAATGTACACGTATTGTTGATAAAATTGTTCAATGTTTTAGGAGCACAGAGATACTGTATTATCGGTCTATTAAATGCTGTACGGTAGCGTAAACAAACGTTATCAGACCAAGCTGTATACATTAAGAATCTTGCGAAGCATCTAGAAGAATGCGCAATATTATATGCTCAAGTAATTAAAGGCTGTTGGACAATAGCATCATAGTTGAAGTCTTTGTATGCTTAGAGTTAATAATTTAAATTTTTCAAAGAAAAAGAACGTTAACAAGACTAAAAGTTTCTTTAAAAAATGCATGGAATTATAGAACTAATTTTGAACAGTGCTTTGTTGTGGATATTTTTACAAGCTATTTGGAGCATTTTGATAAGTGTTTTCTATCATTTCTGCATACCATGGATCGTTTGGGGTTCTCTCATTATCGCAGTTGGCCTAAAAATAGCCAGGATTCCACCGCCAAATTTAAATATTGTACAAGAGGTGCTTGGTGTAAATCCTCTATTAAAGAAAAAAGATAGTACCATCTCCAAGGATCATGGTAACGGAGAGCAGTATTGCATGCGAGTGGTGGCTCATCGTGGTGGAGGATATGATTTCCCTGAGAACAGCTTAACAGCCTTTCGTAATGTAAAATCCTATATATAATAATGGTTTTTTGTTTTTACTTTACGCAATTGTTCCAGAAAAAAAATATCACAAACACAGTTGATTTTTTTTTAATTAACCATCTTTGCCATGCTAGGCACCGCGCAACAAAAACAATTGCATATTATTTGTTTTAATATAAACAAGGGTACTAATATAGTAGTTACTAACAAAGATATTTATTACATTAGCAAAAATAATATAATTTTTTCTGCATAAGGTCAATTTTAAAGCAATTAACAATCAATAGCAATATATTTTATAGAGCAAAGAAAAGGGTTGTACTGCTGTTGAAATTGATGTATCTCTTACGAAAGATAATGTTCCTATAATATTTCATGATCCTACAATTGAAAGAACTACTGGGAAAACAGGAATTATTAAGGATATGACCTGGGATCAATTAAAGCAGCTAGATATTACCCACAATCATCCACTTAAGTAAGATGCCCGCCTATCTTTGTTATAAAGTATTATAATAATGTAAAACGTAATTCATTTCTGTCTACTATAGAGATAAATTTACTGAAGGTGAAAAAATTCCATTGTTGCACGAGGTTTTGGAGACATGTCTATCCAGTGATCAACGAATAATCATTGATATAAAGGAAACAAGATTGGAGATTGTACAAATAATTTTGGATGCGTATAAAAAGTATCCGAAGTTGCTACAAAGAGCAGTTGTATCCAGTTTTAATCCTATTATTATATACATGGTAAAGAATTTCGAGAATAGTAAAGAATTTGTAAACAAATGTAGTTGAAATCGTAGATATTAAACAATGATTCTTTCATTACAGATTAGAAGAAGAGAACCCAAAATTGTATCAAGCCTTGCATGGAGACCACAGTATTTTTCACGAACATCGTATTTAGGTTTTGATGAGCAAGGGCCTATGCGATATAACAATCCATTCAAGCACCTAGCTGCTTACGTATTTGATTACTTTTACGAATGGATCTTTTATCGGTTTCTGTATTATATCGTGGGTGTATCTGCTGTATTGTTGCATAAAGATGCGATTAATCAGTAAGTATATAGGATTCTACATTCATCCTATTTAATCATTTGTCATAAAAACTATTTAAAAAAATTAAGCACTTTTGTTTATTTTAGACGCATTGTTCAGGAATGGCATAATCGTAATATTCGTGTAATGGCATGGACAGTAAACCTACCATCAGAAAAATCGCATTTCTTGCGTCAACTTAAAGTTACTTATCTAACAGATACATTATTACTTGAGAAAGATATGTAACGATATATTTACATATGCTATATGGTCTAAACATATTCTATGTTAATTTTATGGCATATGAAGCACTTCATTCTAATAATAATCTAGTCTATTCGTCGAGATGACGAATCATATTTATACGTTTTTACAAAAAATTAATGTTTAGTTTGATAAGCAAATTGACAACAACAACAAAAAGTGAACAAACGCTTTTTTATTCATTGACATTTTCTCATTTTATAAACATGTATGCGTTTTATGCACGTTGTTCATAAAAATGAATTACATTTTTCTCACAACAATATTTCAATACAAAATTTCGATGTTCATATTTATAAATAAGAAGTTTTATTTTTTCTTTAATATGTAAAAATAGGTAGCCTTAATTTAATATTCGCATAATTGCACTCTACTTAAATACATTATGTTTCACGCCACATGTTCTGCTACAATTGATACAATGGAAATAACGTCTTAAAATTACATATAATTTGAAATTTGCTTCATGGACGGATGTATTTATTTTGCAAATATTTACGTTGCAAGTATAATTAATAAATTTGATTAGACAATAGTAGTGAGCTTACTTTTGCGAGATTCCATACCTTGAATGAGCCCTGTTAATAAATCTTCCATTTCTGTTGTAGCACGTTTTAATTTGCAATTGTCATTAGTAACGTAAGGATCTAAAATAATAATTTATGTAAAAATTGAAATATGATGATCCAAGTATATTGTTCAATCTACAATGTATAATTTACCATCAAGTAGACGGTCATCTGTAACCATATTTTGTAATCTATCTAATATATCATTTAGATCTCCTTGAATGTTTTGCAAACTACTATGTTGCGAATGTTTATCAGGTCTTTGCAAAGAAGATGGTGTGTTATCTCTGTGAATACCTATCAGAGGATCAGAAATGATTAAATGCGAATCAGTTTCAATATTGTTCTTCATAGTTTTCATTGAAAATTTGTCTTCCTTGCAATCAGATTTGTTAGAACCCAACCATTGAGAGAAACCGCTATCAGAAGGAATTATTTCACATCTTTTTGTACCTAATAATAAAAGTTTATATATATAGATAAACAAAGTTCCTTTATATCAACATGAAAATGATTTTTCTGAATAAATATTAATAATAATTATGTACCTCCAATCCATGTACTCAGTTCTACTTGACTAGGTTCTAATACATTGGTAAAACCTAAACTAGTAGATGCTTCTCCTGAATCAATAGCAACCTCGTGATTCTCATTACTAGTGCAATCTCCAGTTGAAGAAAAATTGTTTGACTGTGATATATCTGTATCATTTATATTTGAAACATCTTTTGAATTATCTTGTCGAATAATTGGACTTAATTCAAAATTTATAGGCAATGATGTTAATCTTGATGAAAGAGGGGGAACCATTGGTGTACTTTGCATATGGTTAATTACTTGTGGCATAAAAGCTCTATCGGTAAACAAATATTTCTGAAAATAATAAAATAAATATTTCATCACTTCGTAACACAATTATTATAGTTGGAATTATTAAAGGATTATATACTTTTAATAATTTTAAGCGTTGTAATTGGGATTCGATCATAGCCCTATGACGCTGAAGTCTCTCAGCTTTAGTACCCCGTATATCAAGCAATTCAACTTGTAATTGTTTGTTTTCTTCTTCTAGATGAGTAATTATACTTTGTAGTTCCTTCTGTGGATCACTCAGGACGCGTCTTTTCATTGTACTTCTTATTGATCCTCGATCAGCATGCGTTATTTCGATGCTATAATGATTATTTAAAGGAATAGTATGCAGTTTATAAAACGTATTCGTACATTATTAGTTTTCCTCCAACTACCCACCTATTGATATGTGAAACCTGATCATCTATATTTAGCCCAATAGATCTTGCAGGACACAATCTTAGTTTATTTCTTATTAACTCAATAACTAACTTTGTTACCTCCCGATTTGTGGTCTGAAAGGATGTTATATATAATACTTTCTTCCTAAACATTGTAGCACTTGTCATACCTTGGTACAAAATTCGCGAACTGGATGCTTCAGTTTATGCTTTCCAGATGTTTTACTATATAAGAAACAATGTTGACATTGATGATATGCAGTGCATTTGAGACAAGTATATCGCAGCCCCTGAATTGATGTCGACTTACAGGAAGAGCACCTAACATTGTGAACAACTATAATAAAAAAATGAATGTATGATGTTAACCATTTTTAGTTCCATATCTAGGGATATGACATTGATTATTTAAAAATCTAATGTAGACATACTATTTTCTGCAGATTTCATGCGATTAAATGTTGTAATCCAAACAAGCAACGGAGGTTCTTGCATAATCCATGTTGCAAATTCTGATTCAGTAACTCCAAGGCATCCCTGAGACTACCATAAAATATTGTCATTTATTTGTTTGTCAAACTTGGAAGTATAACTTTATTTATTTATACCTTTGAAAAACATTTCTCAATGTGTGACTGAATGTTTTTTGGCCCGTACAGAGCACTTTCACCAAGCATTTCCGGAATTTTACAAATATTCATTAATAATGTATGTAAGCCAGCTTTAGATAAACACGCGTTATGATCGGCTAACTGTTGATATAGATATCCGTACTTTTCTTCTAATCTTCCAGAACTTATTAATATTAAAGCAACTTTCATGGAAAGTACAGAAACATTTCTGGTACATTGCCTACAAAATTTATAATATTCCATAAAAATAATAATAATAATAATATAATACTAGACAACATAAACTTTAGTTTAAAAAAGAATTCAGTAATAATATATTTGTGTAACATACTTATCGAATGTAGTTAAAATATAATTCAAAGCAAGTTTTGTTACTACATCAATATCATAATTGCCATTATTTTCTTTGCATGCACCAAAGTAGATATCAGAAAGAACATCTTCTATCTCACTTGGATCCAAATTCACACAATTTTCTGTAATTGAAAGTCTATGGCGTTCAAAAACCCCAGCAATCAATTCCAACTGCACGTATTGCACTGTAACAAATAGAAATTATAAATTATATAAGGGTAGAATAAAAGAGGTTTGCAAAGTATATTAATTGTCATCATAACGCATAGCAAGTAGATATTCAACTTACTATTAAGTTCCCTATGCAAAATTTGCATTTTTGCTGCTGTTCTATGGGACGCATAACGAATAACATTACAATGTTCTATGGACTGTAAAATATTTTCCATTTTTAAATATTTTTAAGCATGAACTATTACCTAAAAAAAAGACAAATTGCCTCAAACTATTGTTTATTATGAAATACCTCAGAACATTTAATTAGTTTTTATACTTACTACTTATGTTCTTATAAAAATTGCTGATGTTAATCACATACAATTTAATCCAAACCACCTTTAAAGCTTATTAGCATGAAAATGTAATATTTCTTTACATCAGTCATGCTTCTAAATATTTATATTAAAAAAAAAATCTTGTATCATTAGTTATGAAGAAGTTAAATTGAATTTAATTTAATGTATCAATAATACGATACATTAAACGTGTATTTGTTATCATATTTTATTTCATTGTTAATAAAAATATAATCGTTAATGCCCAAAATATTATAATAAATGCCACACTTTCTACCGATGCAATACAATTTCGCAATTTAAATAATGAACATGTAAACAAAAATTGTTTGCACTTTAATCATAGATGATAAAGACTTTAGAAGGCATAGTTCCCGAGCTATAATAAACACAAACTGTGTTTGACATAACAGAAGATAATACAACAAATTTATATTAACTATAAAATAAGTAGAAATAATTTTAATATGCTTAAAGTGCAACTATAAACGTATAACAACTTATAATAGGCAAGGAAATAAGATAGCTTGCATATTTTTTCGTTAGTATCGGTGCATATTCTATGCTTGAAAATGCCCCTTCATGTTAAAGACACAACCTATAATTTGTTAAAGCTATAAAAAACATGATATTCCTATTTAATCTGTAACACGTTTTTGTATCATTTAAGCGGAAGAAAATAGGAATAAATATAACTTGACCATGTACGAACACGGTGAAGAAAGTCAGTTTAGTGATGCTGATGATACTACAACAAGGTGTGTATATTCAATTGCAGCTTCTTCAATTTTAATGCATGATTTTTTTTTACTATAGTTTGGATACCTGCAAAGGAAAACCATTATTTCATTGTGAACTTTCCAAAGATATTGATACATTATGTATCTCAAACGTCACAGAGCAAGAGGACGATGACAATGATAACAATGACAATGATAACGATGACTTAGAGGACGATGATTACATTTGGGGTGAAGATCAAAATAGAGCTGGCACTAAGAATGTTTTAAAAAATATTCGAGCAAAAAATATGAACACACAGAATGTTTCAAATAAAATTACTAATTATCAGCCAACGGATAAATTGTTTCGTCGGTATGCGAACAAAATTAATATTGAGAGATATGAAGGGCCATCATTGCCAGGACATGCGGCAAACCTTCTTATTGAGAATGATAAGCGTGCAGAAAAAGATAGGTTTCGAACAAAAGATAAGCATGATCGTGCAACTGTTGAACAAGTTTTAGATCCTAGAACAAGAATGATATTGTTTAAGCTTCTAAATCAAGGTATAATTGCAGAAATTAATGGATGCATTTCAACCGGAAAAGAAGCTAATGTTTATCATGCAACTTCAAAAACTGAACTGGAGTTTGCAATAAAGATATATAAAACTTCAATTTTACAGTTCAAGGATAGGGACAAGTATGTCACTGGTGAATTTCGTTTTCGGCATGGATATTGTCGACACAATCCACGTAAAATGGTTCGAACATGGGCTGAGAAAGAATTTAGAAATTTGATACGCCTTCAGCAAGGCGGTGTAGATGCTCCGAAGCCAATATTATTACGTAGTCACGTGCTATTGATGGATTTCATAGGTACTAACGGTTGGCCTTCGCCAAAGTTAAAAGATGTTGTTCTCACTGCTTCTAAACCGAGAAAGCTGTACAGAGAATGCGTTGAAATAATGTGGAAATTGTATAACAAGTGTAAGCTTGTTCATGCTGATTTGAGTGAATATAATATGTTATATCATGATGGATCTATTATAATAATAGATGTATCACAAGCAGTTGAACATGATCATCCTATGGCACTTGAGTTCCTTAGAAAGGATTGTACAAATATAACTGGTAAATAAAAATAGACATATTTAATGATACCACTATCAAAATACTGAAACGATAGAAAACTAATGTTTAATGAATTCTTTCTTAGATTTTTTCAGGAAGAATGAAGTAGGTGTGATGACAGTCAAGACATTATTTGACTTCATAACAGATCCAACAGTAACTGAGGCGAATATGGATAACTGTTTAGATGCAATATCAGAACAAATGACACAAGAAAGTGAACAAGATACTGATTCTAATCGGCAAATAGAGGAACAAGTGTTTAAGCAAGCATATATTCCTCAAAACCTAACTCAGGTAATGTTGAATGATGTTAAATGCACAAAGTAATGCATTCACGTCTCTTTAAAGTCGTATATGAATATTAGTTTTCACATGTATAAATTCTAATTGCAAGCATGTTAGGTCATTGATATTGAACGCGACATCAAACTTGCTAAATCTGGAAAACAAGATTTGATATATAAAACTCTAGTTGGTTTAAAAGCCGATTTATCTAAGCCGATCGATACTCCCGAAATTCTTAGCAAACACTATAAAGAGCCAAAGGACGTAGACAAAACCGATGAATCAACTGATGAAGTTGATAATTCTGAGGAAGATGAATGTAGTGAAGAAGATGATGCAGCGGAGAACGATTCAAAATTTGTTACTTCCGCACGACCTCGAAATGAGAGTCCAGATAGTAAAAAGGTAACTTATTTATTTTTGATAAGTTATATGATAATGCAGTATATCAATTTTCAGGCGAGAAAAAAGGCAATAAAAGAACAACAAGCCGAGAAAAGGAAGAGTAAAATAAAAAAGCACGTGAAGAAAAGAAAGGAAAAAGTTTTAAAAAAGAAGTGATAGCTAAAGTGTATGATTTCTTTACAACGATTAATCGCAAAAAATTTAGCACAGATTAAATATTAATTTCAGCACATTATTTTTGGAAAATTGCAAGGTAGAACTAATAGAATTTGTTCCACATTTGAAAATATCTTCCACAATAAGTATCCTTGTGTCATGAATTGTATAAAATGTACAAAACTGATTTGTAAATGAATATAAATAAAGTATAATTGCAGTCAATTGTTAATAACTTTTAAGCTACAATTGCCATACTGTTGAAACCTATTAGAAACGATAGCTATATTTCGTAGCTTTAAATCAAGAACAGTCCGGTTAACAAATACGCTCCAAAAGCCGAGAAAAACAAAATTGTTTAAATTAACGTTGTAATCCAAAAATTTGGTTTCGAAGGTGCGACAAAACTGCGAAAAAGGCCGACAGCGCGAGATGCCGCCACGTACTTTTTATCTCGCTGCGAAGTGCTAGCAGTGTTACCGACACATTGTAAAAATCGATAGTCGGTGCTCATATTTACGGAAGGGACCAGTAGTGATCCTTCTTTTTCGTCCGACTTACTGTGGCGCCTGTTGGTAGGCAACCACACTTACGCGGATGACCGCACGGGGACCGCAGTTACAAATTACGCAATTTTTTAATTCGAATGCATAATTCATTATTACCTGGAAGGTTACAATTCATTTAATTTCCAAGTGAAATTGAAGCAATAAGTTTGTGGGTAGTGTTAATATTTTCATAACCAATTTCATGTTTTCGTTGGAAAATTACGCTCAAGTTAACGATTTAGGATTTTCAACCCTCTTCTAATTCTAATGCCGGTGGCCTACTTATCATTTAAGGCGCGATAAACTAGCAAAAAAAATCATACATCAATAATTCTGTGGTAATTGCAAAGGGGGGACCCGATTCTTCAACTTCAAGGTAATTTTAGTCAAGAAAAAGATTTTTTAAATTCCGTGTAGACGTTTGAACTTATTAAATTGTTGAGAAAGGTAGGAAAAAGGAAAGTGATGATTTTCTCACCTTCTACACGATGTAAAAAATATTTAAAATAAAGGGAACTATACAAAGGAGAGACATGAGCTCAGGTTGATCGTCCTACGATCCTTTTCTACGAAGCTATAGCAGTTCAAATATTGACGATTTTTCATCGAATTGGTGGTCCTTCAATTTTGCACACCACTATATCTTTAAACTGATTTATATAACTAAAAAGGTGATTGATTCACATATATATAATGTATGCGCATACATTATACCCACTTTCACATTGGACACAGAATCACAGGATTCTGCCTATGCGGTTATCCTTCTTTTTCTGTTACATTTCAATATACTTTGAATGGTAAACTATATTAAATGGTAGGGTATACCTTGTTGTACGCTATCCACGGCAATACAAGTTGAAAGGAAGTTGTACGGGTGAAACGCGTTTAAGGCTGCGTTGAATGACAAATAAATATGCTAATGGCTATTCGGGGAACTTCAAATGCCGTGCATCTTAGCTTTTGCACCACATCGAAAGAAGAAAGTTAAGTTACTTGGTACCTTCGCAGCAAGTTTCGAAAGAAGTGCCACGAATGGCCACAGCAGAGGGGTGGATCCGCGAAGAGAGAGAGAGAGGAGAGACAAGATTGAGGGAGCAAGCATGGAAGATGGAACGAGAGTTCTCTTAAATAATAGAAAATTCAGAGGAAGTTGATAAGCCAGGGCGCGTTCAAACTTTTCACTCGCCGCCTTCCATTCCTTATTATAATGAATGCATATCGGCTTAACCGTAGCTGGAAAGCTACGACTATAAGAACCCTTTTCCACTTTTTGTGGCCTCTGCCTTTTGCCTCGCAGCTGTAAAACCGTTGATTTCAATACCTTATGCGTTCCGAAACAAATAAGCTTCGCCTTCTCACTTGAAGTCCACGGAAGAACGTGAGCTATTGCAATGCAAAATTGATCCTTGCGGCATACAAGAGCTATACCACAGATGCTTCATGAGCTTTTTCTCCTTTCCTCCAGGAAAGTTATCGGTTAGGGTAATCCTTGATCAGTTTAATTCGGGATGTCAGTCGCAGATTGTGTTCGTCGAACCACATGTTGCCAGACGATGTCACTGGAAACATCCACTCATATGGCGAACAAACCACCGAACGCTTTGGCTATTATTATTAGAACGGCTGGGCTGTCTTTCACGGCGACGGCTGCACGTCTGCCGACTAGAAAGCTAGCTTCATTATTTTTATTCGGAATCGATCGCACAATTTCCCGCGAAGAAATTTGCGCTCCGCTGAAGAGCTTTTGGACACTTTGATCGAAAGTTTCGGGACAGACTAATTATATTCGTAACATTCTAATTTGTCAAATCGCGAAGAGTAGAGAAAAAAATTTGGCGAAAGGGACGTTGAATGCCGCGAGGATGAAAATTATACTGAAAGTTTCGCCGCGACGATAAAGCCAGACGGTGTTGGTTTATCAACAGTAGGGGCGGCGGTACAATCCGCGGAGACAAATGGCCACTGTAACGTTAAATCATCGCGAAAAAGTTAGTAATTTAATAAGCAATTTCATGGAAATTCCATGATCGTTAGCGTAACGACTTTCTCGGTGAAATATCCAGAATATTCCTGTCTCCTGCGCTCGATAACAAATGTCGAAAACGCGTTCAGGATCTCCGTAGTCTTTCGGTTATTATTCTTGAACAATCGAGGCGTTCGTTATTCGCGCTCCTCCGGGTTTGCCGCGATACGTGATTGTATTCCGTGTATTTTCGAACTCGAACGAACGATTCGTCGACGATACAAGCCGGATAAAATATTCTGCAACGGGGAGGGTCGGTGCAAGGCGTTTGACAGGGGTCGTCTTAAGCGAAGGGACATGTCTTTTAGGCGAGATGCTTGTTGATCCTTCGTTGATTCCGCTTTTTTATCCGGTGAAATCGATCATCCATCGGGCCGCTCGCCTCTCCGTGATATTACAATGCGTGTGCCCGCAAGAATTCGCCGGAGTGTCTATCGACGTATACCGTGGACGAAATACGAATACCCTCGAATATTTCGCTTAAACTAGGGATGAAGTGGCTCTCGGCTCCCCGCGACACGTAAGATTGCACGAATCTTCCGGATTTATTTCAGTAAACGAAGGTGCTTTCCCTTTATTTCTCCCCGTATATAATTCAGCACGTTCCTCATAAGAAGGCCGAATCTCCGTGTCCACGAGATCCGGAATTCGAAAGAATATTTATTCGTGTCACGGCGGGGCGCGTTGCGGCCACGCTTTCAAAAGCTCAGGAAGCGCTGTGCGCCTGGAAGTATGCATTATATGCGCGTGGTTCGCACACGTGAGCGTGGGCACGCAACGATCAGGGGCGAAAGAGTGCAGCGTATAGCCGAATGGATGGATACGCGAAGGACAGCGTGACTCTTTGCGCAACCCCGAAAGCAATATATCGATGTTTAGCAACCAATAAACGGATCCCTCAAAGAGGGCTTTTACCGTAAAGCGTTGGTGCTTCGACGTCTCGTTCCTTCCATAGATGTACGCCCGCACACATTCGTTCGCCCCTGTAGGTGCACGTCGGTCGTGCTGGTGTAGATGTACGTTAACGGTGGCAACCGAAGCACGCCGCTTTTATGGCTCAAAGTAAACGCATTTATAGAGCCGTTTTGCCACCGCCGCAACGGCGTAACCTCGCGGCCGACCATTTAACGCCGCCTTTATGATAATGCTATCAATAGCTCGGCCCTCCGTTCTTTTTCGCGATCGGCCACCTCTATTTGCTGATTATTTACGACACGCGTCTATCATTCACCTGCCTCTGCGAATACCCCCGTATTCACGATCGCCTATTTTCTTCGAGACACGCGCGTCTACCGGCAACAATTGTTGCTGCAATATGAACAATATCTCTGTGCCCAGGTTATCGAGTCGGCTAGAACGCGTTTCACTTCCGCGGGATACTCTCTCCGCCAGGTAGATCCAAGATACTAATGCTTAAAACTTGTCTGCAGATACGAAATAGAAGGGGGATTATCGACAACTGCGACAGCGACATGAAGGGTCTCGATCGTGAAACAGAAACGCGTGAGAACAAGTCAGAGAAATTAAGCGCATGGTAGAATAGTTTGCGCGAGGCATCTCACCCGGAAGGTGCGCCTCTTTTTTATGCCTGTATAATAAAATTCCGTATACGGGCAATCCAGCAGGCAACAAGAACAGCAGAGGGCGAAGGAATCAAGTAGCGCCGGCTGATGGAAGGCAGGGATCTTAAACGCGCTCTTATATCGTCGCTGGTATCGTGGTGTCACCCGCAGCTTCTTCATAATTCTCTCGTGAAGCGGAGGAATAGCCGCGACCGCCGTCGCAAAAACGATTCCAAGTGGATGCCGACACTCCAGTCGGCTCGCCTCCCTGCCGGATCCTCGCGAGCGTCGTTTGCGATATCCGCGTTACGTCCTCTCGACGAGAAGGCATAATTGTGCTACCCGGCAGTCGCACGAAGACGGTGTTACGAAAATGTTACGAAAATGTTACGAAAACCCCGGCCACCGTAGTGCCGGGATTACGAGCACTATCTGCGCGGCATCTACGTTGCACCCCTCGACGGCCTGGCGGCTCCGATTTACTCGTAACCTCGATGCTGGTGTACGTGGTGCACGCAAGTACGCGGATGCACACAAGATCGCGCGAGGAGGTGGGCGAAGCACGACGAGAAGGGCAGGCTGTTGTACGAATCGGCTTCCTGCGGGGACAGCCGGCAGGAAAGGGGGGAAAAAAAGACGTTACGAATGGAAGAATCGAACAGTCGCGCGGCGGGGGTGGTGGTGGCGGCAATAGCGGGCGACTCGGGGATGACGGTAACGAGAAAAAAGGAGCAGCACGGAGGAAAACGAGGGTTCCTGGTGGAAACTCCGGCGAAACTCTGCTGACCAGTGGGCAGCGGCCTTGACGTGCACGCGTACTCGCGGCGAAGAGGCAGCGTGCACAGACACGGTGTCCTAGGCTCGCCTACACCCAGGATTTCGGAGGAGAATCCTTGAAAACCGGAGACCAGCACGCCATTGGCCGTTCCTGAAGCTCCGTCTGGGCACGGCCAATCGGGAGCCGGGGTGATAACGGCGGCGGTTCTTCTCTTCGTTCCGCCTCCTCAAGACGGAGGCGCTTTTGGCACGCTATATCAAGCCCGGTCTATATCGGCCAACCTATATCGTCCACTTGCGCCGCTCCTTTATACGGATCGACCATCTTTTCCCGGCCCGAGAAAATTTCCTCCCGTCTGGTTTCGAGCAACCCCGGGCTCGTTTGCTACAGCTCCCTCCTTTATACGCTGTCATTCCGGGGTCCTCGCTCGCCTTCTTTTTCCGCACTCTCTCGAACGATCCACGCGGCTGAATTGTTCCCCCGCTATCCGCGCTTCGACCGCGCGGTTTTATGCGTTTTCGGGGCAACCGCCGATCGAAATGAACGATTCACGTCACCGCCAGGAATAGCCGCCGGGTGCTCGATGTAATCGACGCCCGCTTTTTCCGTTAACGAAACGCGACAAAATAATAAATGCGTAACCGGGGAAAAGGAGGTGCCGGCGGTCCGAGATTGCGCCGGCAACCACTGCTCGCCTACCTCCGTCGTAAATATTTCATCGGCCTGAAATTAAGATGCACGTTTACGGTGCCGTCGCGTATTATATTAGTGGATATGTCCATTACGGGCACGCGGAACGCAAGAAACGTCGGTAGCTGTTGTTTAATACACTTATTTGTTACTGTCGCCCGATAACGCAATAAGTGACGTCTTAATGACGCATGTTCGTGATGCTTGAAACGGCGTCGCGCACGTTTATTTGCGTCAAGCCGAGTCGAACGGCATGCCTCCTTGTGCCGACGCGGAATCGCCGACGAAAAGATGTACACGGCATCCGGCATTAGCATTGAAACGGATCGTGACACGTTGATAACGGCGAGCGATATGTTTCGGCGTGTAATACGCGTTGCCCCCGGGACGAGAAAATGCGAGCACGAGTAAGGAGAGAGCGATGCTCGTTAATGCGGCAACGATATCGCGACGAGGGCCAATTAATATACGTACAGGCTCGATATGAATTACGCCGGTGCACCGTGGTATATAAAACTGATTCGATTAAAGGGGGAGAATCGTACGGCGGGAAACGTCAATTACACAGGTACACCGACGGGGTGCATCAAATATGTCAATAGAATCGATTGATTCTTAATTAATCACCGAGACGTCGAGGCAACGAGAAGCAAAACCGAGACGATTGAAGAGGCTCGCGATTAAGGCTCCCGTTTTATCAGGCGGTTCGATCGCAGGTGGTGTTCTTCTTGTCGGTAACATCTTGGTTCGCGTGCAGGTTCCGGTCGAGGTTGTTTAAGCCGGTTCCGTCCTCGTTCGAGAAGGAGGCGCGCGGAACTCGGTGCCCCGTAAGTGGCGTAATGGGACTGCCCCTTCGGTTGACAAGATAAAGGGTGACGATAAGAGTGTTTCCCTGCGGAGGCACCTCGAGAAAGAAGGGTGCGTGACCGTAGTGTGCCGCGTGACGCGTGTAATAACCGTAGCGCGGCTTCTTGCACGCACCCTATGGCAGCGAACTAAGTGTACGCTTACCGCTATAGTTAGCTGCGTGCACCTTGGTTACACGACAGGTGCCCATTGCCGAGGATTCTTGTGGGACCGTGGCGGAAACGAGGGTATCGTCGGACGAGGGGAACCAGAACGAAACTTTCTTTGATGTCGAGTCGATTCCGTGGCCCCTGCGACCTCCGCGCCTTCTTTCTAGATTGTAGCTTCGCTTTATTAGCGTCCGCTCGGTTTTCTGAAGTTGGCAGAAAGCCGATAACGCCGAGACCGAAAGGAATTTACGGCAACATTAAAAGTTTATGCCCCCGGCTCGGTTACGAAGAGTACGCCTCTAGTCGCCGCTAGTTCACTTTGATGTTCGCAGCGACGAAGTACGATCGAAGTAGTTGCATTTCCAGGGTGATCATCCGGGGGAGGGAATTTACGCGGCGAACGGAGACAGGGCTCGGGGCGGCGGAAGGCGGACAATATATCGGAGACGGACGACGTCGCCGGAACAGGTTGAAACAACCGCGGATCATTCGGGCCGAAATCTGAATCCGTCGTTCCGTAAATTGCACGGCTATTTTATGGCAACGCGGGCAGATTACAGGCACAATTAGCATGAGACTACATAATTAATAACTCGATTAATGCGCCGCGGCGGTACGTCTGTCCGCCGGTGCTCGTCAACCCTTGGCCGCTCCGTATGCCCGCTCCCTCGTCCCGGTCACGATTCGCGATCTCCTATTTAAACCGACCCGCCGTTACGTCGTAATCGATTACGGTCGAATAATATCGACGTCGAACGCCCGTGCTCAACCCGTTCGCGATACGTACGGCCGGCTCGTCCACCCCCGATGTGTGTTTAGGTCTGCCGCCGCGGGGCAAAACTCATTAACGGATCGTTCCATATTCCACGGGGGAGGGGGAAGTCAGGTGGGCGAGGGTACACGGCTTCGCATCGATTCCGGTCCATTGTCGCGAACCGAAAATCTGTCGAATCGGTTGTCCGTCGTTGCGTCCCTCCGCTTGGTTAATCGCCGCTCGAACCAGTAGCCTTAGGTCGGGTAACGATGGTTTGACGCGTAACGATTCGCTGAACCGTTGCCCACCGGTGGCCAGAGACTTTTTCGCGCCGGTGCGTTTTCGCTGTTCCCCGATGTCGTCGCGAGTGTTTTCGACAGTGGGACGGGTTCGTCTTCGCGACGGTGCTTTCCGGTCGTATCTCACGAGTGTACCGGTCGCAGAAACGCATAATACGGTATGCATGAAACGGGGAGGACGGTACGTACCCCCGAGCGGTTACGCGTGCTCGCCGGGGACGTCGAAGCGGTGATAAATTTCTGGGATAGATTTTTTGGACGAGAAGCTTTATCGCTTCCTTGCTCCGGCCGGAGCGTCGAGGTCGACAGAGAATTAGACAGACAGGCGTTCGTATACAGGTAGCCGGTATCGAACATTTATCAGTGGCCAAGACGGGGGGGCTGATCTCGAAAGACAACCGCGATTGAGTTACGTTGATTTTATTCCGCATTATTCCACCCAGGCGAGCCCGCGATACGAGACCGTTCCTTGGCCGGATAAGTTTTATTTTCCGCATTGCTGTGTGCCCGCGCTCTCTCGGCGAACGCCAGCTCCGCTTCTGCCGCGTCGTGGATTAACGTCATTGCGGTTTTTAAGCAGGCAATTTCCTAATTCGGTTGCCCCCGGGATCCCTGATTTATCGCGCATTTACTAGTTATTCCGTGCTGTCGGTGATTTACGACGCCGCTTCCGTTCCCGTTCCAGTTCCCGTTTCAGCTCCAGAATTCCTCATTCTGCCGCCGCTTCTTCTTCTCCCGATCTTCTCGCGGCGCTGTCCGCCCGACGGTCTCGCGATTCGCCCGATCGCGCGATGTCACCGGGGCACCTACCGATTTCGCGTGACCGTGTCCCTTGGAAACCGGATGGGGTGCGTCGCGTCGATGTTCCGCCCCGCGATGCCGTGCCGCGGTACTCGCCGGCGGGTCAGCGGATCGTTTAGAGGCAGAAAAACGGTTCAACGTACCCGGACGGATTAATTGAACGCGAAACGTTCACGGTGCGTGCTACGCATCCGCGTGAGAAATTCGACGTATTGTACGGGCGTGCTCGACTCGAGGGAACGCGCGGGCTATCCCGTGCTCAGGCCGATAATTAGTTGCAATCTTGGCGTAATCGTGGCGCGCCGCGATTAACAGTTATAATCAAATACGTTATCGGCGAGCGTAATCGGTGCATAGTAGCGGCAATTAAACCGGCCATAGCTAACGCCGGACGGACAATGCGCGTAATGAGAAACGTTTCGTTCCGCGTTTCCCGGAACACGCGTTCTTATTTTTAGACTTATCGCCGAGAAACCGCGGTCGCCCGTCGGCCGCGGTTCAGAATCTCATTTGTCCGCCGGCTCCCGGTTCTAATGGACGGCTCGATTAGGGAAGCCGCGTCAGGCACGACCGTCGAACGGAAGACCGTCGACGCTCGTACGGCGCATCTCCCGGGGGTTGATGGATACGGAGATGCGACCACGAGGAAGCGCAAGGTATAACCGCGCGATGCCTCCCATTTTGTGCTCGATCGAGCGCGCTCGATTGTATATTTTTACACGGCGATGCGAAATAATGGCCCCCGCTGCAAGTTTGGTTATGCGGGAGAACAGGGAAACTGTTGTTCCACTTCGTGCAAAAACAGAAGGTACGCGGTGGTTCCGATTCACGGCGGACCGATCATTGTGCGAAAACATGAGCGGTTTGTTTTTGCAAGCGGGGAAAATCGATCGGGGGTCCACTCGCTAGGATGCTCCGTTCCTATTTAGAAAAACATGATTAAGAGATACATCGCGGGCGTTTCGCTTCGCGTTCAAGCTTACTCTGTTTTAATACCGTTTTTCTTTCGTTGTCGCCAACTTCGCCGAGCACTCGACAATTCGGAATACTCGTGTTTATATAGCGAGCGCCGCGGATTCGTTGGGAACGATGGAAACGAACGGAGAGGGATAGACGGAACTAGAGAAACAGTGCACGACAGGGAAGGGGAGAATATCTTAGAGGGATCATTCTGAGGTTAACGAGGAGGGCCGTGATTCAGGGTGGATGGTCGGAGAAGACTGCGAGAGCGGTGGCACAGCAGATAATGGCTGGGACAGCAAAGGCAACGGTAATGGTAGCCCTTGGGACATTGCTCGGATTCGAAGGATCGGGTCTAGCAAGGGAACGCTCGTTAGCACCTTCTAACCGTCCCGGATCGCAGTCGCGTTTATGGTTCCTGTCAGGACGCCGAACCCCTGGTCCCCTTCCCATCGTTTTGCTCCACTTTTCGACCCCTCGGGTCCATCTGACCTAGCTAATTGTATCTGCCTCGCTGTTAATTCGCGTCGTCGACGGCCGACCGTCGGAATTTCGTTTCCGCGACGGTGGCCGCCAAGAGTTCGATCCCGCCGGAGGTGGGAGGATTTCGAATTTTCAGCCCGAGCGGCGTTTCGCGAATTATGGTGTCAATAAATAACGTCCTATCCGCGGCGAAATTACGATTCCCGTGAACGTCGCCCCGCTTTGTACGCGGGGACGATAATTTATTAAAGAACGTTCGCTCGCGCTTAATTACAACCGCGGCGTCCGCGTTACCATTGCGCCCTCGATTCAATACGATTAGGATCGGTTCGCGTCCGATCGAAGAATTGTTTCGACGCGTCCGAGAGGCGCGCGTTTCGCCATAGACGACGCGGCGCGTAAATCAGCCCGCAAGAAATTAGAGGAGCTCGTGGCGCGGCTTTGTAAATATCGCGGCGGAGGCGCGGCAAAATCGCCCGGAGGAAAAGAATGGGAGAGGGACCTTTGTCCTTTCTGGTGGCGTTCCACGAGTCGAGGCGATACCGGGCGATGGTCGTTAGATCGCCGTTATCGCCGTCGCCGTTAGTTACTCCGCCTATTGTAACAATTTCATAGAGGTCCGTGCAGGGCGTGTAAAACTCTGCAACGGCCTCGCGTGTCGGAAGACGATAGTCGTCACAGTGACTGTTATATCAAACGGGGTCGAGATTGCGATAACGACTGGAACATACGTAAGGATACACGGTTTACGTACCTACACTCGCGCGGAGTAGTTAGCAGGAACGTACTTTCGTCCTACGCACGAGAGGGTTGCAATGTCGTAGGACCTATTTCGCCCGACCACCCCCCAACCGCCCCTATTTTCCCTGCTAGCACCGTACACGTGGCCGTTCGATCGTTCCAAAGTTCGCGCGACACCGAAGCGCGTCGACGAGCTTTTACGTGCATTTTAAGTTTCGCGGCGCGTTCAATCGTTTCGTCGTGCACGCGAACTCCGGGCCAGGGTGAGCGAGGGTGGGGGTGTAACACAAGTCCCAGAACGGGGGGCAGAGAAACGTTGCGGGCGCAAGAGAATCCATCTCTACGCCAGTGGACGGTAGGTGGTACGTATGTAAAGGAAGCCCCAGTTCTACGTAAGCCGGAACGGCGGCGTTCGTGGTGGAAGCCAATCTCAGCCGACGCTGGCCATTTGGCGTTTCCTCGGCCGTGCCGGTCCGCACACACAAGCTCGCCTTTTATTCCGTTTAACCCCTTGCCTTCGAGCAGCGGCTCGCCGCGGAGAGGCCAGGCCAGCTTCCTAAATGATTAATTACCGATCTCCATCGCGCGGAGGGATTCCGCAGGAAGGCGGGTCGTTGGACGGCCTTAAAGTTAGCTCATTTCTAAAACGGATATTCCGTGTTCCGCGTGCCATGGAACGGCATTCGGCGGCCCCCAACGTTGCTGCCACTTCGCTGCCGCAAGCCACCCCCGTATCGCGGCCCCTTTTAGTTGCGTAAGCCCCGCAGACCGACCGACGGGGTTCCCTATTCGCGTGGCCGCCGAGCTCGAGGAGATTGCGAGCTCGATACCGCTTTAGCGCTTTCTCTGGCCCCTCGCGTAAATGAAATGCGCTACGTGCCGGGGAGAGAGAGAGAGAGAAAAAAAAAATGTTGTTACCTAGTTCCGCTGATCGATTGACGTTGGCGTAGCGGCACCTTATCCCCGACAGATGTTCTCCGATTAAAAGGGTTGCCGAAGCTTTATCGGGTCCGTCGAGCTTCGTACAGACGGAATATTCCGGCGGTTTTGGATGTTACTTAACGTTCGATGTTAATTTAACGTGAAAACGGTCACCCCTGACGAGAATCGTCCCGCGGTAGGGCACCGCGAGAACGACGATCCTCTCGGCGAAATCACCGCGGACGTCGATTCTCTTTCGCCGTTCCTTCCTCCGCTCTTTCCTCTGTGGAATCCCGGTCCGTTTGTCAGTATCTCTGCCTGTGTGCGCGTTTTCGTGCGATACGCTGTGTTATCGTTTGCATTGCAAATGGCAACCCACCCCGCCCACATTCAAACACACCGGGGCCGAGGAGCGTGCACGTTTTATGGTGAAATCGGGCGCGTGTGCGAGCCCGCCGATATATCGGAGTCCTACGTGGATGAGTCACGGGAATCGGAACAACCCTAACGATGTCCTCTTAAGGGGGGTCGAGTTGTCCAATTTCGACACGTTTCGCCGCATCCTCGAATTATTTTTGTCAACTCGCGGCGCCGATTAGAGGGCAGAGCGCTAATTGAGGCGCCAAACCGTTCGGGAATATAATACCGGGGCGATTTCCTCGTAGTGACGTAACGCTTCCCAAAAATGTTTCCGGTACTTTACGGAAGGAATTTACTTTCTACGGTCCACGTCAACGTCAGTTCGGTTTCTCGCCGGAGCGGAGGAGCAAGGAAAACAGACTGTATAGTCCCCCGCAAAATTAACAGGCTCGCTTTTGGACCGAAAAAGTCGTCGAACTTTGAACCGCTGCAGCGTCGCGAAGAGAAATCGTACGACGGCCTGCCTGGTCCCATTTTAAAGGGTAAAGCCTCTGTTTTCGCGTCGCTGAATCGAATCTGCCGGAGACCTTTTCGCATCGAAAAACGAGATGGGAAAATCGTGGTGCGTTTCTTCCCCGAAAATTGTCCAAACACAAACGCCTGTACGGAGTCGAAAAAATGCAAATTTCTCAGGCAAAGTTAATTCCGGTACGTCAAAGTGGAGGCTTCGATCTTTACAATGAGTCCGCGTGGAATGTCTTGCGATTCATTTATCACGATGTTAAGGCGTTTCAAAGATTGACAATTTTTCAGTGACAAAAAATCGGCGATTCTTTCATTTTTGCGAGGGAGTGTGCTTTCTGTTCTCGAACTCCGAAACGCTAAATCGGCTGACTTCCCTGGTTCGTATTTTAATTCGTCGCGCATGTTTTCGCGTAGCACCCTACCATCCCCCCCCCACCCTCCGCAACTCTCGTCTGGCGCAACTTATTCTTTTTTCTTCCTTATCCCGAGCTAGGTTTACTTAAGATATTGAAGTACTCACCCTTCTCTTAGCTTTCTTTCCCTCCTATCTCTCGCCCGTTCCTCCCGGGAGAGTTAGAGGTTCCTCCGTCTTCCGGGATCCCCGGGGGAGTTCGGTGCCTCCGGCCACGGTCTTGCTTAATTTGTAAGCGGATTTTTGCGCTAATCAACGGATTTAAGAAGGACAAGAGGCAGGAAGACTTGGACGGGGACGCGGGTGCAGGAAGAACGAGAAAGCCGGCGGGACCAAAGATGGGGGGCGCAAGAAAGTCATTTGAATTTATTTTAATTATACTAACGAACAGGCCGTGGAACGAGGGCCTAACGAATTATTTGCTCGAATATGATTGCGCGGAATTTCTAACGAGGGATCGACCGATCTCTGCCCGCGTCTTTGAGGGGGGTTGCCACCGTCGGGCACTCGTCGCGAACCACAAGTACCCGATTTTCACCCGACGATCGCAGCGAACAGACCTCGTCGAACTCGATCTGCCGCGACCCCTTCTGCCTCGCGGTTAAAGAAATGTTTCTTTTCGCCGCCCCGTTAGCCGATAAATCATTTTGCTAGCATCGTCGACGCTCGGGAAAACGGGCGGGCGATAATGGTCCGTGGCGATTATTCACGGATCCCGTATCGATCGCGAACGATACGGCATGCGACTGATGTCGTGACCAGGCCACGGGTCCGCCTCTTTATACATCAGCCCGAGAGAAGGAGCCTCGATGCGATCAGAAGTCGTCGATTGCCCCGATATCCGCGCACGTTTCCGAGCGTGCAACCTTCGAGCATATTTTCCCGGTAAACGAGGGAAAAACGGTTTTCCCTTCCGTGGCTCGGCTATCGGTCCGAGGGACCGCTCTGGACGCGCACAAAAGGTTCCACGGCGAACCACCGTGGACAATTGCGCCGAGGTGAATCGGTAATTTCAAGGCCGCGACTGCACGCGTACTTTTTCTAGTTCGAATTACCGTTTCGCCTCGCGGTAACTATGAAAGAAACGAGCGCGCGAGATTACGAGAACTGTTGATACGCGATGAGCCGCGAACCGACTTGCTTTCGTTCGGCTCCGGTTGAATTTACGGGAAAGATGAGCGCGTTGGACGGTGACCGGCCGTATTTCTTTCGGGGCGCTCGTTAAGGCTCGAACATCGCCGAGAAAAAGAAGGAGGTCCACCGTGAAAGGGGGATGAACGTCCCTCTGGTAGACGAAAGGCAGCAAGAAAGATGGCGAAGAACGGAGAAAAGAAAGTGTGGTTTCCTTAATGAGAAGTACAGAGTAAAGCTTTCTTTGCGCGTCCTTTTGCTTGGAAGCGGCGGGTCCCTCGCTGTGTTGGCCGGTCGGCGAGCTTCTTGGCGTGCTGGCCGACGAGCGGAGTCGAATCGGATTCGCGGCTTCGGGGGGCCGGCACCGTGTAGACTTTTTTCCAGCCGGCCAACCGCGCTGAAATGCTTCTTGTGTAAGTAAAAATCTAAAGTGACTACCGAGATCTAAGTTTTAATTAGTTTATCTTGGCCGCGTGGCCATTGAATATTTATGAGCTATCGCGGCTGCCGCTGCGGCGCGCTCGAGAGAGAGAGAGAGAGAGAGAGAGCAATCAACGTGGAGAGAAACGGAGAAAGAGAGAACGTCGAAGAGGTGCGGACCCTCTCCGGCAGTCGGGGTTGATGCCAGCAAAGGGGACGAAGAATGAGATTCCACCGGCCATGGAAAAGGAACCGCCTGTGGTTACTGTCATCCCATGGGATTTCGCTTTCGATGCTTCCGCTGCCAGATACTATCCTATTCGATATAATTGCACGCCCGAACTGTATATCTCGTTGCTCCGGAAAGAAAAAAACATGTTTCGCCGCGAGGGAAGATTGCGCCCCGGTGGAAAGCAATTATCGTCCGCGTAATAAGGAACGAATTTATATCGAGTGTGACAAATTTTCGGGGACAAGGGCGGCGGATGAACGCGGAATACGGACGTTGATAAAAGAAACGGCGGAGGCAAACATGTCTGTACAATTTGCGGGTCGAGTGAATGTAAGTGGAAAGCTGTAGGAATCGGAAGGGATGAAGTATTCGTGGTTGGCTGGTAGTCGGGGAGGGATTCCAACCTCCGCGAAATCCGGGGGAACGGCGAAGAAGCAGGAGAAAGAATCTATAAGTCCATAAATCTGTAAAGCCAGTCGGCAGAGAGAAAAAGAGATCGGGAGAAAGAACTCGGGGGAGGGGGCAGTGGGTGGGGGGACGGGAAAGAAAAATTTATGGCCGGTTCCGTGAAAAAAAAAACAGAAGCAGAATGCTGAAGAATTTTTATTCCTACCAGATTCGAATAATATTCTCGGAATTTACTGCCGAACTGCCCGATCTGCTGTATCCACCAGCGTGATCCTGTTGCTTATCAATCACGGGCACAGCTGGACGCGTTCGCAAACGTTGGCAACGAACGATCGACAGAAATGATGACGGGGGCAGGAAATTGATATCGCTTGCGATCGATCGATTCGGCGCACCGTAAAAGCGATCGAATTCGCCGCGCGCGAAGTTGCGCGACGACAAACTTTCAAGTTTCCTGCGGTTACGCGGAATTGTTCGGCGATAAAAGGTTTGCCCGAGTAAGTTTTCCGTCGAGCCCATTTGCCCACGTCATCGCGCTTTCGCGAATATTCGAGTCACGTTTATCCACACAGCAGCGCACACGTGCTTAACGCGACACGCCGGGTTACAGATTGTCGATTCATATTTACATTTTAATAACTCTTCTCTTCTACCTTGTCACTCTCGTTCGCTTCCCGGCCGCCGGTGCCCGCGATGCACGTCCACGTGGACGCCGCAGACTCTTCCTTCCCATTCCGCGCTCTCTTTCCTTTTATGGAAATCGTAATTTCCCGTACGCGTATTAACGTTTCTGCCGCCCCATTAAAAGAATCCAGCGCTTTAGCGCCGATACGCCGCGTCGACGTCGCAATCCTTCCGCCGCGATCGCTGAATATACAGAAAAGAACGCTTCCTACGCTGCGGATACGCGAGCGTAAAAAAAGCGCCTCATGTTTTTTCGTTCATTCATTCGTTCGTCATATTTTTCCTTTTTATTCAGGGGGCAGAAGTATCTGTTGAACGTGCACGATAATACATACAATCTATTCTTAATTTAATGCGCATGAAATATTCGGTTTAATAAGCGCGGCTCGTAATACGCATTCTACCATGTAACTCTTTATAATTATATCATCGAACAACGGAGGTTTCGCATCCCCCGTCGCACCCTCTCGCTCCCTCGCTCTGTCTCTGCCCCCCCCCCTTTTCCCGGTCCCTCCCCCGCCTGCCATTTCATTTTTAATCGTACGCCGTAATTATAATAATTCGAATTTCAAATGCGATCGTATCCAGGCGCGCAAACCGAGCGCGTTATAGGCAAATATTTTTCTGGTCATCGGACATCGCGCGGCAAATAATCATTTTTGATACGTTCGTGTTACTGCAATTTCAGCGCACGTTCCCGTAATTATTACCGGTATAGGTAGTCGCGCGTCCGCTTATTGTTACATACAGGGTGAAAATTTTATTCGCTTTAATAATTATCGCGGCGTGAATTCGGGAGCGCGAGCTTTCGTCGGGCGTCGCAAAATTCTCCGGGAAAATAATAATTGCGACGGGCGAAAAAGAAACGAAAAAAACGGTTCGAAAATGTCGTCCCCGTACGGCTCGAATGTTTGTCGAAAAATGTACAGAAGTAGCCGTGGCCCGGATGAACAATGTTCGCGGTGTAAAAAGAGTAAAATTCGTCGGGGCTCTTACCTAAGGCAAATCCTATTGTACGGTTCTCGTCTTTTTGGTGTTCTTATTACCATCTTTGCGAACGCCGTCGCCGCGTAGTCGTTCGGACGAGGAACGCGCACACGGCCGTTCGAGTGGGGCAATGCATTTAAATTTAAAAGGACCTAAGAAGTTCGAGGTTTCAAACAGACCAAAGAAGTTCGCTGTCCTTTCTCCGGGCCCGCATCGGGCGTATTTGCATGATAAAAGTGTCCTACGATTCCTTCGATTACACACTCGCCACCACGGTCACATTCTAGGAAACTCTTTCAAGAGATCGCCTCGGAACGATGAACTTCTCAGATAGACGCGACACTATACACGTGTTTCATTCACAGTGGCTTGTTCGGTCTTGACTCCTTACCCGAAACGCTCTTCAGACGTCACACGTTTCATCCTTTCTCGTCGCTGCCCAATTTTTCTTTCGCCGCTGCCCTTTCATGCCTGCGTCCTCTCTGGCTCCCCCGTCGATCCGTGACCCTAGAACGCAACGCAAATATCTCCAGTAGCTCGCTTCCAAAATGCAACAGGAATAATTACAACGTCGCGCGAACGAAACCGTCGACGCTGAGCGCTTTAATTTGCCGCGGAACGCGCGGTTTCGCAGCGTGCAACTACTTTCCCCGTCGTCTCTATTTCGGAAGCAAATATTTCACGCGTGTTTCTGCGTAATCCTTTGCCCCCGTCTCGAGAATAACGAGCCACGCGGGTCCCAATGGAGGTTGATATTGGCGGTTGATTATCAATTTTCTACCAATTTGGTTCCACTTGTAGCGGCGCCAGCTTTTGTCCCGCTAATCACCCCTTGGCTACCGCTTTCACCCCCCGCCGGGTACATCCGATCCGCTTTGCATATTACGCCACGATATATCTCTATACTATTCTACGCCACTTGACGAGTCTCGCCCCACCGGTGCCTTTCTTTTCACCCCTTGGAAAAATTTCGCCCGGCACACCAGCCCGAAAGTGCAATTGAAAAAGATAACCGCATCAACATTCACAGCAAAGGGGATCCCGTTGGCCGGGTGGAAAATAATTTTCGGAATGCAAAGAAACGCTCTGGATATTCCCGTTCCGCGGAATTCGACGCGGACGTTTAACGTTACAAAGGGGCGGAGGGGCCGCGGGACTCGGCGGTGTCGCCCGGCGTGTGTCCGCCCGAGTCGAAGAATGCGGATCCAGTTTTTCGCGAATTAACCGGGAGGCAGGCGGACGCGTTCGCAAAACAACAGAGGGATCAAACGTGGACGCTTATGGGATCAACGATCTGAAAACGTTGTGTTGTTTCAGGTGAGCCAGCTCTCACGCGCCACACCCTGTTTTCCACGCTGGAACCTCCCTGCACGCTCCGGACCGCGCTCCCACACACCGCGGCCGATCAGAATTTTCAAGTTGCTCGGTCTACCGACCAGCCAAATTTTTATATCCCCGTCAAAATAAAATGGTCGCCGAACAATTTCTAACTCGCTTCAAATATCAGTTTTTCACCCCCCGAACCGTCCGCTTGTTTTGCAATCCGTAGATCGCGGTCGTTTCAACGCGATCCAAGGTAATCTCGAGTCTGACGACGGCCAGTCGAATATATCTCAATTAAATCCGAGCCGGGTCTGTGCACCTTCGTTTTCGCCGGGCCGTCGAAATATATTCGCCGTTACGAGGGCGGCGGTTATGGCACTGAACCGCGTATACCGAGTATCCTGGGGCCTGATCAAAATTCCGGTCGTCTGTCGGCAATAAACAGTGCATCACTGTTCCCCGGCGCGGTTAAACGACGCTTCGCGCGCGTTTTCCCGGCTTAAGTGAAACGAATCAGTGCCTCGTCGACGCGGCCCTATCGAGAATTTCGTGGGCAGCTCGCCGCCCGAGATGAACGTCCACGGAAAGCAAGCGTGCTCGCCTTTAAGCGATATCCACCGTCTCGGGAACGGTCCTCGACAGAAGGACGAGCGATGTTCGAACGCGTTTAAAACATTTCGCGGGCTGCGGCGTAATCGAAACGGCGATGGGGGAGGAAGGGGGAGCAACGTCAATATTCAGCGATGACGATGGCAGAGGTGCGGAGCATGATCGTTTGTGACACCAATGACCAATCGACACCGGAGGGAGGTGGGCACGGTAATGGGAAAGTCATGCACACCGGCCCCGTTCGCCACTCGCATAAAATTAACCAGTTCGTTCGTTCATTTTAATTAACGAAACACCGGGAGCCCCGCGATCGGTATGTCTATCTCCTCGACGGCGCGGCGGCACGTTTTGCACGGGGCCGTGCGAAAAACCGGCGCCGCCCGCTCCCGTTTCCGATGGTCCCGGCTATGTCCGCCGCGATAAATCGCCGAACGACCGCGGGCGGAATTTACGGTTTCATCTTTCGTGCGTGGCCGATCGCGCACGTGTGTATCGAGGGGGGTAATAAGTTTTCGCGAGATTCTCGCCGAGTTCTTGCCCGTCTTCGATGCGGTCCCGGTGTCCGCTTTTCGAGTCGCTCGCGCGTCCGCGTGCTCGCGCAGGTACCAGAAGGGAGGAAGGGTCTCCTCTTCTTCTGTGTTTCAGGACCGTATAAGGTTAACGTGTAAAGCGGGTCGGTGGCACGATGATGTCTCTATCTACGATGGAATAGCGGACCGTTAGGTGTGCGAGTTGATGCAACACGTGTGCACGTAGGTGGACGCGTGCATGTTCAAGCACACAGGCGCCCACGGAGGCATGCAACGAACCGAGGGTCACCCGGGGTCAGCCAGTCACGGAGTTAATTAGACGCCGTGCCTCGGTAGCTCACGTGGCAGCATGCCCAGATATCAATCGGTTCTCCGCTCCTGGATGGACCCGTGCTTGCTTTTCTTTAAAAGATTCTCATCCCTCTCGCTTCTCCCCCTTGCCTCACCCTGGCACCCCCTCGACGAAAAATGGGATACAGAACAGATAGAATCGGCCGCGGAACGGACCCCGATACACGAAACTTTCGTCTCTCCTTCTCGCGCGGTCCAATTAAGCACCGCATGGAAATCGTCCGACTTTGGACGGAGACGTTACTCAATTTGTGTACCGCCGTCGCAGTAAACGTCGCACCGCGGACACGAAAACCACCGCGCGAAATTAATACCGTCGCCCCATTCGGCACGCCCGCCCTTTCCGCAGGAGCCTGGCCAATTTTATGTCCCCGAAGAAACAAGCCACAGACACCGGTAACTTTGCCCCTCTTTCCGCCTTCCTCGGTCGACTTGATTATCCCGGCTAATTCGGCTTCCCCATTCGCCGGCGAGATAGGAAAGCACGAAACTCTCGCCACCTTTCTTCTTCGTACGTCAGGAGACGCGAGGCCGCCGCGGTCCTGCCCTTTCTGCGGGTTTCTTAACGCGGTCCGTCGAGGAGCCGACTATCTGCAATTAGCCAGCCACATTTATATGACCTGATTACGCCACTCTGCCAACTTCCTTTAATCCGTCGGATCCCCGTGCAAAATCCGGAAACACCGGTGCGCGAGCGATATCCTTTTTTCCCGCCTCCTTTATCTGGCACCGGTTGGGCATTTGGAAGTTGCGCGCATCAATTGTACCATTATACGAGCCAGCTACGTTCGCCGCTCTGGCGAGATTATTTATAAACGAACGCGAGCCGCGCGACGCGGGGAAATCGAGAGAGAGAGAGAGAGAGAGAGAGAGAGAGAGAGAGGGAGAGGAAAAAAAGGGGTGAAAGGGGACACACTTCATTAAGGCGCAGGATGATAACGAGGCGGAGGATTCGAGGAACGCGCGATGTCCCACTCCTCGTTCGGTTTAGCGTTGAGGGTTTCGCTTACGCGGTTCCACGGTTACGTGCAAACGTCTAGGTTCTCCACGGAGGCACTCGTGGCGGGAGGGGCGGACAGAGATGAAAACTCGTGGAATCGTGAAACCGAGAGGCGGAGGATGAGACGGAGGGTGCGGCATGACGGAGGGTTCGGGTGGTAGGTCCGCCGCCCCTGCTGGCTCGTTGGAGATGGAAGCAATAGGGATCAACTAGTATGCAAATCGCATGTAAATATCGTTCACTCTCCCGGTACCGAACCAGCTAAAGCCTCTTTCTCTCTCTCTGTCTTCCTCTTGATGTCTGTGTCTCTCGGTTTCGTGTCTCCGCGGCTGTCCCTATCCCTCGGCCTTTTGCCCTCTCGCTTGTCGAGTACCGGAGAGAAGAAATCAAAGCAGGGGACAAAGCAAGCGCAGACGAGATCGTGACGGAATTCTTTCTCGTTCTTCCGCCACCCATTCCCGTCGACCGAGCTGCCAGCCGCCACCCCCCCGTCCACCCTCGAAAGTATTTGCTTTCCTCCATTTCGAGGCCCCCCCAACGATGTGTTCCGGGCAAGTGGGTGTTACCGGGCCCGCGATTGCGTCGTTAGTTCTTAATTAATTTATTTTCCGCCCAGGAATATTCGTCGGGAGCGCGCGGCGTTTAAAAAATTATCGCCCATTCGAGTTTCTCCTCTGTCGACACGGCGAGGCGCGTAATTTAATAATCGTCTAATGCTGGTTCGCAATGACCGTCGTGCGCGACAGTGCGCGAGCTATTAAATCGAGCTCTCGTCGCGTTACTTCGCGCTGTCCCCGTGGGAAACGCGTCCCTTCTGGTGGCGATGGGCATGAAGCATGAAAAGTTCAGGGAAATCGTAAGAAAAGCACTCGTGGCGTTCGGAGACAAGTTTCCACGAGCGCGACGGAATAATTCGAGCGATTATTGCGGCAGCCATTCTCGTTATTGCGAATCGTAAACGGCGAGAGCCGTTCACCGCAACTGTGACAGAACGTCCTCGCCGGTGACGTTCGTGGCGTGGTCGGTACAAAGTTTCCGCGCGATTGTCCCCGCGGGACCCGGCGCGATTACGTCCAGAAACTCTCGGTAAAATCGTCGATAAGTTTGCGAAACCAGGCTGCACGCGTGCACTCGTCCCGAAGTCTCGCAGGCGTGTAACTCGTCAGCCGGTTGCCGTCGAGAAAACCGACGAACTTAATCCCCGACGCAGTTGAGGTGTAACGGGTAGCGCAAACATCCGATAAACGGCCGCGCAACATCTGACTCCCGCTGTATAAGTAAATAATCGCCCCGTGGATGGGACTTAATAAGGGCGGGCATTAGTCGTGGAATTATATGACGACTTCTGTCTTATTTGGGGGGCGGCGGTCTACGCAGCGCGAGGAGGCAGGCGTCGGGGGGTAGCGGCGGAAAGAGGGTGAGACGAGTAAGGCCTCTCTAACTCCAGGTATTTTCATCCTATATTCGTCGACCTCCGAGCCGGCAGCAGGATTACTTGGAGAGACCCCGAGAACTTCTCCCTTTCTTACCTTCCAAGAACCTCTCGGCTTCTACGCTCGCAGCTCGACGTCCTCCTTTTCTCCCTCTGTTTCTTCCCGGGCTTTCGCATTACCATTCTCAAAATTCTCGATAAACCGGGGCTTCCGTCGTGACGTTTCACCCCCCGCCTTCACCCCCCCCGGGGGGGGGGGGAAGCCGCTATAGTAGTCTCGCAGCTTCTATTTTCCGCGAGAGCCAACGGTATAATCGAGATTCCGGCACCGACAATGCTATTAGACACTTTTGTTCGCCCGATTCCAGAGGACTCGTCTACGTTACCGGCGTGCGCGAAACTTCTCGGGGTGATTTAAATTCACTTCAAAGGAACGTGTCGCGCTGTCGGCGGGGCAGAGTAAACACGTTACAGGATACGCATCTACGCAAACTGTTCAACGATTCGAGCGGTACAAGTTTTTCATCTGCCCGGGCGAATCTATGAGAATTTGCATGCTAAGAGGAACGTTCGAAACGAATGGTAACAAGTGGTGTGCGAAACGAGGAGCAGGATGGAAGGGGGGGGGGGAAGGGACGGACGCGAATCCGACGAAATTTTACGTTCCCGTAGAAGATGTCGGACTCTTTGAACAGGGATACTTACAGCCGCGGATTCGGCGGAGTGGCGGCATTTTCTATGCAAAAGAGTTGAAAACGTAGGATGGTCGTCGCGGCGAGGGGGTGCAAATCCAGGGAGGACAGAAAGGGATGGGAGAGAAATCTGGGAGAGAGAGAGAGAGAGAGAGAGAGAGAGAGAGAGAGATGGAGAGGGCAGGAGGTGTAGCGGTTGCAGCCGACGGCACGTTTTAATAATGCCTTCCCTCCACGGACGAAGAGCGAGGAAGAAGTTTAACGAAGATTGTGCCAGATACTTTTAATTGCTATTCCTCCCTCTGCCAACGCGCGGCGCGCGGCCGATGCCGGAAAATGAAGGGAGGGTTTCGACGTCCACAGAGCCTCCTCTCCACCCTTTCCAGACTTCTCCTACCCGTCACAGAAATACCCTACCCACCCCCCTCACTCTCTCTCTCTCCCTCACACTTTACAGTCTTTTTATCCCAACGTCCCGTGGACCCTCGTGATTTTATCGTCCTTGTATCCTCTCGACTCCCGTCCGCCGAAGAGGTTTGTTATTCCACCGGCAGATAGGCGACAAAGGAATTAATCGGGTCGTCTCTTCCTACTCTACGGCACTCGAGCCCCTCTTTGTCGTTCGAGAGCCGTCAATTAAATTGAAACGTTAAAAACCAGAGATAAATTGAAACGGTGCGAATGCCCGGTTCTCCCTTTCGCGCGGTGCACGCCGGCCAAGAAGAATTTTGCGGTCGTCGGGTCGCACGCGGCGCGTGTACCGACGGCGTATCGCGTTGCCACCACCGGGGTCGTTCTTGCTCGGAGGAAACGTCGGACGCTTTTGTCGCACGAAGCCGGAAGCGTCCGTTTCGCCAACTTGGCGGATCGCGCGGTGTGACGCGGCGAGCGTTTATCGGAAACGCGTACATCGTTCGTTCCTCATTTCTCCGCGATAAATAGTCGCGGTGGAAGCGAAGCGACGGGTGGGTGCCCGGCGAAACGACAGAAAGATCGATTCGATTGCCCTTCCAGCGTCATCCGACAGAATTCGCGTGCTTCCTGCCCGACGCGCGTCCGTTGAGGAGAATGGGCCCGGCGACACGGTGCGCGTGCACACGGTCCGCACAATGCGGTGAAGGCTTACGGCCGGCTATAATACGAAGTCTAAAAATCAAAACACATTAATCTCCGCCACGTGGCGCGGATCGCATGCTGGTAACAAAACATTTTCTGCGTCCGCCCCACGTGGCCGATATAAGAGCGCCGGCTACTCTCGGCGTACACTTGCGGCACCGTTTACGTTTCAATACGCGCGCCGTTCATCCGGCCGACCTTATCCACAAGCGTCGCTGCCACTTTATTTATTCGAATGGGCCGTTCGATAAAGGGGTTTTTTTTGTCCCTTCGCAAATTCGTTTGTCGAAGCGGAGCGGCCGTTCCACGGGCAAGGCGGGCAGGTAGACCATTGTGCAATTCCAATCGAATCGAATGAGTGCCCGTCGCAACGGGGGGACGCGGTTTAAACGGCGGGCGCGTCTATCGCGTAATTGTCCCGAGTGTTCCTCGATTCTGTTTAAACGACCGTTCGAAGCTGATCCGTCAGCGATGTTTCAGAATCGACGCGTTCCTTATTCGAGCGAAAATTTCTTCGCTCCATCGTGGTTGTTTCCCCCTTCCTTTTAACGCCGCACTGGTCGTTACGAAATATCTGATCGACGTGCCAGCGTCCCCGACTTCGTTGCACCCACAACGCGTTACTCTCAGATGGATGGATCTAGCGACGGATAATCAATTACCCGGGCAACTCGACGATAACTTCGATGCCGCCCGCCTCGCGCCTCGGATGCGAGGATTGCTCAGGAAATTTTAACAACATCGTCGGGCATCGCATCCGTCCGGAATAAACCCGTGGAATTTCGCCGTACGATAAACAAAATGTTGGCCCGGCACGTGTATCACGTTGGCGAGCACTTCCAGGCGGGAGCACGTACGTCAGAAGATACATGTAGCCGCTTATCTAATTCAATTTGGTAATATCGCGCCCATTGAGAGAATAAATGATTACCGGGAAGATATGAAGCTATCTGGTCCCATGAGATGCGTAAATTGCCATTACCCGGGTGTTCCCGCTGGAACGAAGAGAGAGGGAGAGAGAGCGAGAAAGGCCCGCGGCTTTTTAGGGAGCCACCGTCAGAGATCTTAATTATTAATCGTTCTCGTTAATCACACCAATCGGCGTGGATCGTCGATTGTATCACGGCCGGGGCATGTAAAAGTATCACGCTCGAACGTTAACACCGTGAGCGATCTCTTCATTCGTTTAATGAACAGTCATTCATCTTGCGGAACGCCCGAGCATTACGCGCGCATTTAATGGTCCACCGGTGCTTCCCGAAATCCCGAGCGTTCCCGGAGATCGGAAATCTATTAGGATTTTTGACAGACAGATGAGAAAGGGGGTGTGTGTGGGGGGGGGGGAGGGCCCAGTGGGATGACGAGCAAGATACCGGTGTGTTCACGTGGGGTGTATAGCCGGCCGAATGGTAACTGTCGTAGATTCGATTGGACGGATATATACGCCGCGCGGTGATCACGAAAACCGAGGGTGAGGCGCAGGGCGACGCGGGGAGACGGCGAGGGCAAGAACCAAGGGGTGGAGGTTGACTGTGCGCCTGGATTTCGAGGGGTGCCAATGGAAAATCGTGACGGCTAGAGGGGGCGCGAACAATGCGCACGAGATTTACCGTGACGCCGATGGTGCAAAACCGGTCCGCACAACAAATCTTTGAGCGACTTTAGAAGTGTTCCAGTCTCGATACAGTTTTCCCCGAAATGTTTTGCTGCGACGCGGCGTGACTTCTGTTCCAGTGGCGATGCACCATTCCTCGGTGGTGCTAAGGGTAGAGCGATTCTTTCGAGCGCGTCGCTCAAGCGTGGTAATAACTTCGCTGTTTATCGCCCGGCAGGAATGGGCACGAGTTTAATTCGCAAGAGGAGATTGAAACAGCGCACACGTTTCGGCGGAAAAATGAATCGACGAAACTTTCGATTCATCAATTTTATTTTTTTTCCACGTCGCACGCGACAGTGTGATTCACAAATCTTCTCCGCTAAGTAGGGGGTTTCTGGCCGAGAGAGCGAGGGGGTTGGTGACCCCCTAGCGTACCCGCCCTCTCCCCTGGCATCCCGATGGAGCGTGAAAAACAGAGGGGTCCATTGTAACCTCGTCCTGTGGCTAATGCGACTGTCGTCGGTGTAGAAAACCGGGTGCACAAGGTTTCGCCGCCGGAGAACATTAGCCAACGGTCGTTTAGCTGAAAATCCTCGCGGGCCCCGCTTTTTGGGTTCCGGCTCGTTGAAAGCGGATTTTTTTCAGCTGCCCATTCACACGGAAGTCGAGCACCATCGAATCCTTCTACGCGCTTCGTTCATCCCCATTTTCGCGTACCTTCGATCGTTTTCATCGCTGCGAATCGCGGTGTCTCTCCGATCTCGTTTCCCTCGACGTTCGTCGTTAAAAGTCTTCTCACGCGGTGGGTGGCTGGCGATATGCGGAGAGACAACGATCTAGACAGCTGAAGAGGACGAGCCGCGGGTCGTTCCGCGTTTTTCGGTGCATCCTTCCTTCGTTACCGTCGATGGATCGTCGTGCAACGGAGAGTAACGAGCTACGTCGCGGATATCGTCGAGGATGGTAAAAAAAATTCACGGGTCGCAAGATTAACCGCAATAAAAGTGTCATCGTTATTATTTTTATCGCTCGTACGCAAGCGGCCGTATAAGTCGAAACTATCTGGCTGCGAATCAGCGTATAACTCTACCACGGCCAGGACTGATTGTCTGGTGTCCGATCTCCGTGGGAGCTGGCGCACACTAGTTAAGCCGTCATAGTCTTCCGTTGGCCCGGCTATCTATACCAATTAATCCTTGCGCCGCCACAATCGTCGACGTTTCTGCACGTTCGGCAGCTAGTCATGTTCCGTTCGCGGAGGGGCGCGACGTTTCTCCCTGCCTCCCCCACCCTCCCCATGGCTTCTGAACTTTTCTGTACGGCGGAATGCAGTTTTTCGCGGCGCAATCGTTATCTATCGGGGACGCGAAAGGTCTGTCGCAACGATTCCGCGGAACGCGCGGACGGGCGAAAGGAAAATGGAGCAGCTCGCGAATCCAGCGGAGGGGGAACTCGAAGTGATTGCGGGCGAATGATTAGCTTGCATATGCAAACGCGCGGGGTGTATGGATTCGCGGGTACATCGACGGGCGATACAAACGCGTAAAGGGAGTGTGATCAGCCGGGCCGATAATTCACGGCTGGTTAATGAAGGCACGTATATTCGCGTCGCCAGCGACGTAAAGTGAGCCTCTTAAAGGAATCCCTGCTAATTCGCGCGGACCGGATCAACACGCGTGCCGAAGATCGCAAGGAAGAAGGATTCGTCCTCGGACGAGGGTTTGACTCGCGACTCGAAACTTTTGCTTCACGCCGCGAAGTGCGAGCAAAGTCGCCTATGTGCTATTCGGCTCGTGCTATTCGCGAGTACCGCCCTACCGCCTGTTCCGGAAAGAGAGAAACCTCGAGAGGGCCAGGGAGAGAACGAGAGGCTGGAGAAAAATGGAGGGGGACGTTGTTCTTTTAACACGGCTTTAGGGGTCCTTTATGCTGACACAAATATCGCTTATGCCGGCGTCGCGCCGCTGTTTTGGTGGAGCCCATCGAGCATTGTGCCTTCCAAGGCCGTGTGTACCAAACACCGAGCTCTGTGTACCCAGCAAACACGCGCGTCACGTGGCGGCCTGATCCCTTCCGTAGTCGCGGACTCCCCCTTTACGGATTTGCGCAACGGGTCAGCCTATTCCCTTCGGAACTTGCCTACGCACGACGAGCCGGAGGAGCCTCCTCCCATTACGCTTGATACCGAGACCTTCTCCGAGCCGAGATCCGCCGCCTGTCGTTCCACTTCGTGGACCGCTCGCAGGGCACCGCGGGTACCGGCAAACACACGTGCGCGAACCTCGCGTCAGCTCTGTTTGCCCGCTGCCCGTTTCAATGACCAACCGATACCCCGCTAACGGGATCCGCGCGGACTTTTTTTTTTTTACTTCACCCTCGCGGCTCATGAATACGGGATCCTCCTCCCCTTTGACGTTTCGCGGGTAGCCGTTCGAGTCGATTCACCGGCCGAAGATCGTAGAATAATCGGGCACGGCTTTCCATAGCAAGCGGAACGTCGGCGAGAATCGCTTCTGCCGGCTGCTCTCCCTTCGCGCGTTCCCCTCCTGACGCGAGGAATGCCGCGACTCCAGAACGCCAAGGCCGCGTTCGCCTTAAAAGGATCGCGATTGTGCAAGTTTTCCCCGCGCGCGAGATGGTAAAGGATCGACGCCGAAATTCGGTTTAGATCTCGCGACGCGAGTGAAGCTAAATGACGCGAGCCGTCGTTGCGTCTACGCCCCCGTTCGTTCGGGTAATTCGCGTCGAGCTTAATTATAGAGATGTCGAACACAATTGACCGGAAGGCTGTTCTTAAAGCGGGGTGAGCTTTATGATAGATAAACGTCCGCTCCTTGTTTCCTCCCCTCCGCCCTGTTCTCGCGGCGAGTCTTCGAGAAGGGTGTCCGGGGAGAGAGAGAGAGAGAGAGAACTCTCGAAACTTCACTAGAAAGTGATAAATAATGTCGATGCGGGACAAAATCGTCCGTAACGGAGGGCTCTCGAAAGGGCACACGCCATTACCTCCGATGTGTTCGCAGGACGACAACCGCGACGACTAACCCGGGGTAAGATCTACGTCGCTGAGAACGACGAGGACGGCGACTGGAACGTCGACGATACCTAGCCGACGCACGTATCCCAGCGATACGGTAAAAACGCCCGGCACCAGAAACGCGAACGCAGAGAGGGCGGTTAAAGAAGGGAGGGGTTGAAAAGGAGAACGGAACGGGGGAGCTTTACCCTTCGGTCGAAAATGAAAATTGTATTGTATCGGACTCCCTTGCGAAGGAAAAAGCCGGTATTATGTTCGCGTTAGCGAGTGCTGCCAGCGTCGAAGACAGCGGTCAGCGCTCTTTCACAACGGTCATCAATGCGCGTCATCAATAATCGCGTACTGACAGCTACCCCGACCCGAACGACGATATCGCCGCGTGGATATTGATCCGCCTCGATCCGTCGATCCCCGTGAACTTTCGCCAGTGCGATTCGTTGCTGACGAAACGAGCACAAAGGAACGATCATTCGGGGGGGGGGGGGGATGGAACAGTCGACGCTCAAACAATACCCAGGAATTCTTTCGCGCCACGATTCCACGCGGTTCACGAAACCAGAAGCTGACGACGATATTTTTAAACGTTGCCCGTCCGTCGTGCAGTTCGCCCGTCGATTATATCGCAGTTACCGGACGGGGAAGGAAGAAAAAACTTTGAGACACGGAACGAGAAGTTTGGCAGGAACAGCTTGACGATCGTACTTCCCGCGAATGGATTCAGAGTCGGTAAAACTGCTGTTTATCGAGTAACTTGAACGAGAGCGTACGGCGTGCTGGAAAGGAAGGACGATTCGATTCTTCGGTCGACCTCGCCTGTTTTCGCGCACCGTTCCCCCCAGGGGGTAGTTTCACTCGTTCCGCCGTGGAACTTTGACAATTTATGCGCCTTTTTTCACACGAGCTCGCGTGTCTTCCATCAATGTGCCGGCGCGACTGCTCGAACACGCCGCGCTCTTCTCGCCGCTCTGGAGCGCCTACGCCGCGACGAAAATAGTTTCGAGCGGGTGGTTGACGAGGGACGCACAGGCTCCGTGCGCGGAAGAAATTCAGGAAGGCACCTGGCACGTGTACCGCGCGGGATCCTCGCACGTGTCGAAGGACATTAAGTCGACCGGGGGCGGCTTGGATATGAGGTGTAACGACGGCGCAGGGGCGGAAGGAAAAAGGTCGAAGGTAAGGACGTGCGACTCGGTGCACGATGGGTCGCGTACACGGCATCGATCTTCATCCATCAGCCACGCCTTCAATGTTTCCCAGTGAAAGATTCCTTTGCGGTTTTCCAGTCGAGCGCCAGCTGTATCGCGAAAGACGGCCGTGGTTTTCGCACACGTTCCGTGCGACTACGACCCGATTCATCATCGCGGTATACGTCCTCGCGACGAGCGTTCGGTTCACGCATGATCGACGCGTCGATTCGAGAACGAATCTCCGTTGCCCCCTTCTGTTTCCGATTTCCGAGGGAGTGCGCGGAAAAGAGAGAGAGAGAGAGAGAGAGAGAGAGGCGGCCTTCGCTGTCGATCATAGGAACCACAAATCACTGCCCCGACGGCTTGACCAATCGTGACGAACGAGCGACGATGATTCCGCTCGGAATCGAGCGAACGTCCGATGTAAATCGCTAATGGATCTCTCTCCCTCTGTTCCCAAATAGGATTCGGGGTTTGTTTCTTCGAATAAGCGCGGTGGCATCGCCGATCGATCCGCGAGGAGAATGCAGATGGACGATCCCTTTCTTTCGGCGACGACCAAACAAGGCGATCGTTCGTTAGAGGGTACGCCGTTCGCCGGGCGAAGAAGTTGATGAGTATACGTCGCATTGAAAATCGACGAATCCGGGAATCGGGCAAGAAGCGCAGGAAAAGTTGGGACGAGCGTGGCCGACGCGGGACCACGGTTCAGCGACGAAGGAGACGCGCGTTGCCCGACGATGCCGCCGCGTCAAAAACACCCCCTCGCGTTCCACGGGAACGATCGAGAGATTCCGGTTTGCGCGTATCCAGCACGCCGCCTCGCGATCTCATTAATTTCCGGGGACAATAAAAACGGCCGATGGTGGCCGGCCGTTGGAGGCGCGTGGGACAGAACCGCCCACCGTCCATCCCCCCCGGTGAACCGGGCGAAAAGACAAAGAATGACGGGCCGAGGTAAACGATCGACGAAGGGCGAGGAACGACGAGGAAAAAGGAGTCGAGGATAAATGCTTTTTGGTATCGGGCGGCCGTTGTTTGCCTTCGGTATTTCGGCGAGGGATGGGCGTGCGGGCGAAAAGGGCGCGAGGGCATGTCGATCGTCGACGATGGCTGAAAGTCGCGCGCGGCAGTCACTCGGTGGCATTGTGCACGACACGTGCCGTCAGAAGAGAAAACGAGCGTGGCCGTCGGCCGAGGCGTAGTCGAGCCTAGTCACCGAGAAAGCGGTCCCCGGCTCGGTCACAATGGCCCGATTCCTCTCCGCGCCAGATATATGGACGGAATTAATTGATACCGCGTGCCCCGGCGTCGGGGCAAGGGTTGCGTAAGCACCGTGGAAAAAGCAACCTCTCTTTCCCCGTTTTTCTTCCATCGCCTTCGTACCTCTGTCCCCGATTCGGTGTCTCATTGTCTCGCGTGCGGGTCGCTCGCAAAAACCTTTCAACCGATGCACTTTCCTCACGCTTCGTTGAATCCTGATCGACGTCGGCATCGAATCGGCACGTCCCGATCGTCTGTACGGGCCCTCGGTGCCCTCGTTATTTCTCTGCGCACAGGTGCGTCTCGAGCGGACAACCACGGGCGCGCCGTCGCACTTGCAATTAACGCGGAAGAAACGTCGCCGCGTTTGGCGAACGAAAAAGAGCGCGGCCCCGAGAGGGTCGAGAGGACGGAAAACGAGAGGGCGACGAAAAGGAAGCCGCCTTTGGAGCGGCGACGGCGACACGGCGCGCAGAACCGAAGTTATTATAAAAATAATCAAAGTTTCCCGAAGCAGGACGGTCGCCGGGTGAGTTCGGAGGGAAACATTTCGACGGGGCAGGTTCGTTTACGTCGGGGCAACGGGGCAGCCGGCTCATCACGTTTGACGATTATGCGTTAATTTGCACCTAGCGATACTTCAAACGATTTTTATTCATTGCGCGTCCAGGATGAGCTTCGCTCTTCTAACTGAAAGTCGCGCGTCGTTTCTGGTAGCCGGCTCGTAGACGTAGGCGTCGAGGTTCTTCGAGTTTTATATTTTTCGTGTCCTTCGAGCCGAGGATCGAGGCTCCTCGTCAAAGGACTCCGGATATGATAATCCCGGCGCCAAGCTGAATGCGTAATGAAGTTTCTCCGGCGACAAGAAGTGGACTCGGCTTCTGATTAGCTTTGCCTTTACGCGTCCCTCCGCCCCGTGGCGCGTTCGCCGCGCTAAAAATTGTTCAGCAAACCTCGCAAATTGCCTCCGGCGGGCGACACCAGAAAAGACCCCGTCGGCCGGCCTTACGCGGACCGAGCAATAATTCATGGAATCGCGCCGCGGATCGCCCGTACCGTTACGACCCCGTAAATTGATTACGGTCATCTCGACGAGCAGGGACGTCCCGGGCTTGTGCGCGTCGCGCAAATCAGGTGGCGCGAAAAAATATTCCCCGGAATCAGTGAAATCGGGCCGACAATCCTCCCTGCTAGATACGAGGCGTAAAAACCTAACAGATTGGAAACCGCATTCGGTTAGACGACCGGCTATTATCCGCCAGACGGAGGATCTTCTCTTTCCCTTTTGCATTAACGCGTCCCCGATCCAGCAGAGCGGGCTCCTATTAACTAATGCCGGCACCCCTGTTGTACGCAATGCCATACGTGCACCAGCCAACCAGCGAACCAGCTAACCAGTCGGCCATCCAGTCAGTCCGGGCAGGGTGCGGAGGTCCACGCTGGTAGGACATGCCTGCTACGACGGGACAGTTTAAGCCCTGATATATCGCTCGTCGACACTCCCAACTTCTGTCGCCGTTTCTGTAGCGCTTTTTTGTCACGGCAAGCCACGGCTGACCATATGTCCACGGAAACCGAGATCCCCATCGGGTACAGGCGCCTATGCTACCCGACCACCGCCAATTTCTCGCCTTTTTCCACGTTTCTGCGCCCCGAAATGTATAACAATCGATGGGTCGGAAAATTCACCGACGAGCAACAGTCGACGACAGTGTCTTGTCGATAGGAGTTACGACGTCGACGCGTGTGACGAAATTTTTACAGAACCCGCGTGGATCCTCGATTCCTCCTCCGCTTCGAGGTCGGGCGTTTTTCGTAATTTTCGTGCGGCCCGACAAGTGTGTCGCCCAGTCGTTTACATGCATCGCCGATTCCTCGTTCCTTCGCGCCGCTGGTTTTCCGCTTTCGTGGGCGCGTTTAAGCTTAGATAACCCATGCCCCGACAGGCGAACCCCACTTTGCACGTAACAAATGATGCCACATGTTCGAATCTTGTCTCGATCCTCCTCTCGCCCCTTGGCTTCTCTCTTCCCGTTGCGTTTCCTCCTCGTTGGCGAGCGACCCGCGGGGCACGGTACATTCGGCCGGCACTCGGGGACAGGGGGGCCCTGCGTATCGTGTAATTTGTACGGTTAACGCTCCTGCAAAAACGGAAGAAAGAGAAAGCGCAAGGGATGGCGAGACGAGGGTTGGGGGGGTGGGAGGGGTGGCCGAGGACGAAGACAATTTACACGGGACTAACAGCCGCACTGGGAGCATTTACCAGCGGCACGAATCGAATCGATCCTACTTAGTTGTTAATGGAACCTTATGTCGGCCGCCGGTGAAAAGTTTCCAAGCGGATGGCGCTCGGCTCCGAGTGCACAGCGCGGAACCGTGTCGATCGTTTCGATAATCGAGACGAAGAAGGTAAATTCCTTCGGGCGAGCACCGTCGGGTCGCGGGACGGACCGTAACCTATGTCGACGGATGAGCAACATTGAGATTGACAAACGCACGGGCTGCCGTCCCGGTGTCCCCTTCCAAAATCCTCTTCCTGGTCCATTCAACTCGTTGCCGAGGAATCGTTCGAGTGCCACCGTGAGTGCTGCAGGTGAGCGGCACGTCATCGCGCCTCGTTTAAAAAGGTTAACCGATCGTCGGCTCTTTATCAAGCACTTCGCCAACGCTCGAAAAATCAGAAGAAGAAAAAAAAACTGTCCGGGCGTCTAAGGTCCTGTCCTCTTCAACTTTCAACCTGTGCCGCTCATTGTGATTAATCCTGACATATGTCCGCGTCGCTTGTGAACGCTGCCGATCCCATTCAAAGCGTCCTCTGGCCAGGCCCGGGCCAGGATTCGAGGCTCGCCGGTTATTGTTAGAACCGCGATAGAAAAATGTCCGACGCGGATAATACCTTTCGTCGAGGTTGTCGCCTTGCCGGAGATAGATTTCGTATCGACACGCGTATCGCGGCTTTTCACGTTCGACATTCGTCTATATTCAGCACGGTCGTTTATTTAGCGGGTTTGTTACACCCCGGATACTGCGTTACAGGCGACAGTTTTTATTTATTCATGCGTCACGTTATTATTGCCTGAATCGAACGGGAGGGGAAACACGGACGTCTTCTGCGAAAAACAATTGACCAACGGATGTCGGCAATTTCTTTTTCTTTTTTGCAAGTCGCCGGGCAGACTGAATACGATTATTAGAGCGATATGCACGCAGACCGGCGCGACTCTCGATAGGTGCTTTTTCTTTTTTCACTCGCAAAACTGCAGTCTGCGTTACCTTCGGGATCGTCGCGGCTGTTTCACTCCGCTTCCCGATGCACCGCCCTCGAGTTTCTTGCTATCTGAAAAGAAACGAGAAAAGAGAAAATGAGTACTTACAAGAATGTCAAACGGAAGAAGGCGAATATCGACGAAACGATGCGAACTGTAATCTGCAAACTGTAATCTATGGCAGACAGTGGACTACGTACGCATACATGTCCCACATTTGACGCGTTCCACTTATTAAATGAAAAGCTGTCGCACCGAATCCCGATGACGATCGACCAAAGAATTTCGCGTCGCCGAAAGGCGCGGCCGTTCCAAGTAACTTATGTGGCCAATCTCGAACGCGCCGTGATTCAATGGACGAACAAAACGGGAAACAAATAATTCCATTATATTTATCAGATAATGAAAAGGCAACGATAAAACCGCAATACCGTGCAACCGGCGAATGAAACGGTGGGAGATGGAGGGCGAGAGTGCTTCTAGGATAAAGAACCTAACATGCTGCGCTCTGTCTCTTTCCCCTGTCATTAATACCAGGCGACTGTTACATATGGATGAGAAAGCCGGGTTAGGCCAGGACAGCGATGGCACAGAACGAGACGAAAGCGAAACGGGATGTAGGGAAGCGAAACTCATCGACTAAAAGCATCCACGAAAGACCGAAGTCGCTTCGCTCTCGTCTCGAATCTTCGCCCTCTTCCACGAGTCCACGAACACCGGCAGAAGAGTCCTCTTTGCAGAAAGACAGCGGGGGTGTTAGGGGGTGAGGACGACGAAGAGAGAGAGAGAGAGAGAGAGAGAGAGAGAGAGAGAGAGAGAGAGAGAGAGGGAGAGTAGAGACTTCGGTAAGGTCGCCGGGGATAAAACGAGTTCCCTCGACGTTTACCTACGATTTAAATTGTCTGCGAGTTCCAGACCTCGATTTCACGGAATCTTTGCGTTACACCGGATTCCTTTTCCCTTGCCCGCTCGGGAGCTTCCTCGCGCCGGTCGTTTCTGCCTCTCATCGATAGTGACTCGTCGAATAGTCGCGCATCGTAACGACCCCCGCTCGAAACGTCGAAACGGGGTCAAGTTATTTTCGTTTGCTCGAACGTTCCCGACTCTCCTCATAATGAATCGCCGCGGCCTTTTCGCGACCAGGCAAAGCATTCTGTCGAACGTTTATCGCCGCCCGGCGAATTTATCTCGAGTCAGGGCCGTGACTCCTTTTCCACCCGGTCCGTTCCGTTCCCCGGGACGATAAATCTGTGCGTACCCCCGTACATCTTCCGGTCGAGGGGGAGTAAACGCAATATAGGTAATGTTCCGGCCGGCTACTTAACAAATTGCTACAAATTGCGGCAAGCGTTTAGCCGTCGCGTCCGTTTCGATCTGTGGCCTTCCGTGTCCATGTTACCTCTGCGGTCGCTTTGTCCGGGGGGGGAGGGGGTGCGGGGGTTCGACTCTCTCTCTACTTTCGTTGAACGATACGGCGGTGACCACATGGCGCTCCCATATGTCCGCGCCGTCACCCTAATGCCTGCTTACGGATTGTATCGGTGCCACCTCAATGATAGAATTGCCGGCAGAGAAATGAAAAGGATACGACAGGTCTACCGTTCCCTACCGAACATTCTGACGGTCGATCGACGTTTACGCGAACAATGGATTGTTTGTCCCCGCCGTCGAACCGATTAATTTCGCCCGGGGCCCGTGAATCTCTGTTAGATTTAATAAAGAGGCAGAAACGCCGAGGCAACCTTCCGCGGAGTCGCTCGGCGGACGAGTCTGGACCGGACAGTTCGTCGGACGAGACGAGGGCCGATCGTGAGCCGCGGCCGAGTCATTAATCAATGGTTTCGAAGCGGAGAACGAGATGCCCTCTAATGGTACTTTAAAGGCGATGCCCTCCTCGAGCCAATCAGCGGATCGCGTGCCGCGCGCAGATCGTTCGGGTTAATTTCACGGGTATTTAACGCGGTTTCGCTTAACAATGATTCAATCAAGCCGGATTTATTTGGCCGGGATTCGCCGGTCGCCGGCACGAGGCGATCATTAGGGTCTGTCGACGGTGGCCGCCCCCGTGCCGCCTTTTACCAAAATAAACCCGGTCGTCCGACGTAGTCGCGCGACGCTTCCTCGTTAGCGAAACTGTCGCTCTCTCAGATCGGCGAACGTTCGTCTCGCCTCCTCGTTCCGAGGATCGTCGCTGCACCTCGTTTCACCAGCGATACACCGGGAAGTAGCGAAATCTTCGGCACACCCTCGAGTGCGACGCGGCCGCTATCTCGCAGCCCGCCTCGTCCAGGAAAATGGAAAAAAGAAAGACGCGCTGCAGCGATTAGAGCGACGCGTCAAGCTCGTCCGGCGTAAAATATCGGTGAACATCGGTCTCCCGTCCGGGAAGGGGACGGGATCGGCAATTCGACGCCCGTGCGAAATGTTGTCAGCCAATTTTCTTGGCCAGTGCCTCTGAATGCCGCAGATTTCCATCTAGGTCCGTCCTCGGTGGCGCCGGTGTATACCGTTGCCGGGTAAATACACCCTTTTCCATCCCCTCGAGCGGACGAACGTCGTCGTCGTCGTCGCTCTCCTCCGCCTCGCCCTCCTCCATCGTCCACGTCGATCCACACCGCCCGCCGCCCCTCCCCCTCTAGCCGCATGAACCACAACTGTGATTATAATTCGTAGTCCCTGCTGACAGAACCAACCACCGTCGTCAACCCCGTTTCTCCTCCGCTGTTCATCCACGTCTATGTCGGTACGTTAGTGGACGGGGTTCGGACGCTGTGTAAAGGATTATGCACGCGGATTTAACTGATGAATCACATTGTCGTCTTGATTCGCGGTGGCGTTAATTTTCGTTGCTGCCCCCGTAGCCGCTTCGACTGCCGTCGACGCTACACGCGTCTCCGCTCGTGCGAGAACGGCTGCGGATCGAGAAGAGGGCAAACGACGACGTTTTCGTTTTCGACCGTCGTTCAAGACGCCTCTACGACGAATCGAAACGCGAAGTTTGTTCGTTTCGGGGTACTAATGGCGCGGGTGACCCGCTCGTTACGATTATTACGCGTAATCGAACGACACCGATGGAAGAGAACCGCGCGAAACGAACACGTGTACGGAGGAGGGAAAGAAAAATCGTCGAGCCTAACGAGAAGAAGGGAATTCATTGCGGATAGAACGGCAATAAATCAGCGCGCGACAAATCACCGGCGGCAATTAATCGGCGAACCTTTCGATGCCTATTCGGAGAACTTGTCCCGCTTAATGCACCGTAATGAGCGTTCGCGATGGTAACTGAATTCATCGACGGGGCGCAATAATTTATGGCCGATACCTCTCTCGGACGGATATACAGACGCGGTACGGCGTGGCCGAAACGCGGCGCTACCCCTCGACGGTTGTTCTCGTCGAGCAAACAATTTCCACTCGTTTGGAAAGGTTTCTAATCCGCCAACATCGGGCTCCGGGGGCGGAAAGCCAGAATTAACCGCGTACCGTTTCGACCTACCGCGATCACGGGGGCTTATTAATTTCACCAATAATGCCGACGATGGGGTGGGTTGCCTCCTTCGCACAGATGGCGTATCACGAGTCAATATACTTTTCCGCCACGAAACCGCCCCTAGGAACACGTGACGGCTTTCGAATTCTCGCTACGCTAATCATTTCTTTGACCTACGCCACTCGCATATGGTTCCGCAAACGAGCCGCTCCTTCCTCCTGCAAGGGACGCGCACGTTTCCATTTCGACCGTTCCCCGGTCTTCGCGAGATTCGTCGGAACGTAATCTATGCGCCAACCGGCTATCGCGAACGATCCTTGCGGTTGTTTATACGGGGCAAGGCGTACTCGAGATCACGCGAGCGAACGGACAGAAACGGTAGGAGAGACGACGACGAAGATGACGACTGCTATGCAGGAGTGGAAGAAAAACGTGGATGGAAGAAGGATCGAGGAGGACGCAGAGTGGGTAGGGGGGGGGGGTTTAGAAGGCATGGTTCTGCCAGAGTCAGGACACGATCGCGGTGCATGGACCGACGTAGAGAGGAGAAGAAAGTAAGCCGATGTTAGGCGTGTGCACGTGTGCGTGCACTCGGGATCCTACCCGGCGGGTGGAACGGGACGGGCGTTAAAGGAGACGACGAAAGGATTGACGGAGAGAGAGAGAGAGAGAGTGAGAGAAAAGCGGGACGAAGGTGCGGCAGAGAGAATCGAAGAGGAGAGAGAAAGGAGAGGACAACCCCCTCTTCTTCGCGGGTTGACTCGAACGCCGGCGATATCTCGACCAATCAAATCACGCCGCGGGCTCCGCCTTTTATCATTATTTTACTTGTTTTCCCTTTACTTCACCCTCATTGGATGACATTCTCTGGGCCATTTCGCGGTGCAAAAAAGTTACCCGCGCCCAACGGAGGACTCCATGCTTCCTCCGGCGTCCTTCGGTGCCCTTCTGGTGCCCACCTTGGTCCACGGACCACCTCCGGCGTGCTCCTCTTCGCCACGCAAACCGGGAACGACGAGAGACCTCCCTTCGCCGGCTCGGACATTTTCCGCGGCTTTCCATCGCGCGCATTTCGACCCTCCTCGTTGCAACCGCGTTACGAAACACGATTGATTCCGAGTACCGCGAATCTGCCCGACCGATCAATAGCTCTCCCTTGCCGCAATTTCGACCCTCCTCCTAATCTCCCGGCCGTTTCGGAAGCAGATCGTCGTCGGATCCGCGGCGGTCCATCGCGTCGCGGTCCCCGTGCACGCGGGTGCACCGGGGCGAAAGACGAACTACGGCCCGCGGGCCCGGCGACGAATTTTTTCCGAATTTTTTCCGTTCCGGGACCGCGAAATCGTGGGAAACGGGCGATCGGTCGAAACGCGAGGGCGCTCAGCGTCGAGAACGTGCTCGACTCATCGACCTCGTCGATTCGAATCGGGGGAACGAATCGACGAACGAAAGCGTCCGCGGCGGTGGCCGCGGATGAGTTCGCATCGATTCGTCTAGTGCATCGAGGCCCGTGATTGACGCGGTTCTCTCGTCGGGGATTACGCGGCTCGTTGATCGGAACGAACCGGCTTCGGGGCACGAGCGCGTAGACGAATATACAGGTATACGGTATATACAGGTATATGCCCAATGGACATCGCCCGAGCCGCGAAACCTCGAAAATCGCCCGGGGGTCGCGCGTCTCCGAAAACGATCGCGCCCCGAACGAGGATACCGTTGCGGTCGCGACCGATCGATCGCCTCGATTTCAGAAACGAGCACTCGTCCGCTAGGTCGTACCCTCGCGTTCGAGCGCTCATTATTGACGTTACCAATTCGCGTACCTGTAATTGCCACCCTCGACAACGAGGCGGCGATCGTCGCTCGTTTTCCCCGAGCTCTTGCACGGGCACCTGAACGTTAAAATCGACGGACGAGCCACGACGGGGCACGGGTACAATTAAGCAGCCTCCTCGGGAAGCGAAATCTGCGCGCTCGTCGAATAATGGGCCAGGCGGTTCTGCATTCGCGCGAGCGCCCGATACGATAACGCGGCGCAGACACGGTGACGAGCCACGGGGAACCTGTAATTCACGTGGAATAAATTCCCGGGGACGGGACCCTTCGTGGGCCTCGCAAAAAAAGACCCTCGGTCGCACCTACGTACGTTTGATCCGGCAATGCGCTGCGCGGCATTGTATGTATATCGGCCTGTGCAAACTGCGGCGCAAGAAAAAAAGGGGAAGAGAGGATAAAGAAGAGGGCCGACGAAGGTGGACTCGCGGGGGGGAGACAGTCACGCGGAGGGACACCTAAAGGGACAATGCTGTCGATGGAGGGCAACTCGGTAAACGACGAGGGGGACGAAGTTAGGAATGGAATAGCGCGGAAAGGTGCAGGGAGACGCACCACCGGGTCCGACCTCCCTTAGCGGGTAGAGATCGCAACAGCCGATGACGACGCAACGACACGATATTTCCGCGCCCGCTCGACAAGTACGCCTCGCGTTCCAGCCGAGCCGTGAAATGTCAACGGCACGACGCGCGCAACCGCGCGACGATCGCTCGGGATCGGCGGAAACGTGACTGGGAGCATATCGTTCCCCCCGGGGAACAGTTCGCTCGTCGCGATAGCGAGATAAAGGAATTTGCTCGCCGCGGCTGCCTCGCCGATAGGCGAAAGGCGAAGCGTACGAACCGGATAACGATTTGTTCGAAAAGCAATATAGCGGTCTATCGCCGGCGCTCGTGGAGGACGAGACGAAGGAAATCGAGAAGGAGGCGGAGGATGAGACACGGCCAGGCTGGAGCGCCCTTTTCCCGAAATTTGCATGAGGTATTAAAGCGCGGTGGCTGCGTTCACCAGTGGAGTTCCTGTTTGCCGACACCGAATGCCGAGGATCAAAGGAGCTCCGGCAGTACCGCGTCCTCTCTCCCTTCGGGAAACGGGCGTGCGATGCGGCCAGAGGGACCGGGGCAAGAGGGAAATCGTGATCGGAAGGGAATCGTTCGTTCGGGTTGCCTTTGCCGGTCGTTCGAGGAACCCCCTGCGACAGCCAACTTCGGATGTTCCAGCGTCTCCTAGGCCTTTGCCGTTTAATCGTCGATCGTGCGACAACTGATTTCCACGCGGGAGACCCGGGGGTATTACTCTTGTCGCGCCGGTGTGCCGACATGTCGGCCGCTGCGCCCCCGGGGCACCGCGGCGGGGTCGCTCCTTCGGGAGGTCGCGCCGCCTCCACGAGAACTTGAAACGCGAGACGCGCGGGGGATCGCTGCGATAATCGACGATCCGGTCGGAGCGACTAAGGGTCGCGTCGCTATCATCGGGTCGCTGGATTATCGTAATTGCGAGTCGATTGCGAAATTGACGCGCTCCTTACGAGGGTCCGAATCGGCTCGCCAATATCGCGCGCAACAAAATCGTGGGAGGAATCTAGGCGGGGTACACGTACCACGAGCGTTCCCTAGCGCGTGAATCGGAATCGTCGCCCGATACGCCGCGCTGCGCTGCCCGGCCTGCCGTTCCTCCTGGAAAAGACGAATGGCCGACGGATCCTTGTGCGCAACGACCGCGGACCAACGATATTCCAGGAATGTTAACGCGCGTAATCATATTCTTGCTCGCATCGTGCCCCGTAAAAACGTTAGCTGGCAGTGATGTATGCCGTCGGGGGCACGCATCGCATAAGTAAGGAGGGCCTTGGGCCCATTCATCAGCTAACGGTGGGAGGGGGGGGGCATAGGCCCACGAACCGCTTCTGCCCCTCCGTCGCCGTGTCCCTCGCCGTCTTTTGTTTTTCTACCAAGGGACATTTCGTAGGCCGCATCCTTCGGATCGTCGCGGATAACAGTATCTCTTCTTCGTCTAGGAGAACCCGATCGGCTCGAATGCCAACGTAACCAGCGCGTCCGTCTTTCCCTCGGGTTCGATAAAAAGAAACCAGGCGGGACACGCGTTGCGAGAAGAACGGGGGACGAGTTTTCTGACAAATAGAATCGGCACCGGCCCGATTGCGAGGGGGCACGCGTTTCACGCCGAAAGAGGCCCGGGGTGTCGCGTTCCCGGAGCACCGACGGGTGCCGTGGCCGCATTTTAGGCGAGCTATCCATACCAGGTGAAGCGATCACGGGCCTCTAAGGATATCGTTCCGAACAGCCGGCGGGCACGGCTGCGGACGCGCTGTGTTCGCGGCGGCACCGGGCGCCGCCGGTGTTTGCAACGGGGAATGCAAAAAGGTCGCGGCCCGGGCCGGGTTGCCGCGTTTTACAAATTATTCAATTAGCCCCGCGAATTAAGGTATGCATATTCATCGCTCTCTGATACGCGTATGTGCGTTCCGCGGCTACATCCAGCGCGCATAAACAATTCGAGCTCGCACACGCGCGTTAGACGCTCTAACGAACTCGCAGCTGCATCCGAAATGCATCCGTTTTGCAACGACGAGGACGGTGGCGGCGGCGGCGGGAGCGGGGAGGGGTGGGCACGCGGACCTCCGCGTCGGCGACGCGGTTGCACGACCGAGCTGCCGGATACGTAGAGCCGAGCTCTCCGTCCAGTATCCGTCGGTCGGAATCGCGATCGAAACCGCGTCGACCGTTTCCCTTACCTCGGGCGTGTTTGCCCGATCGTTGGAGGCTCGCTGGACATCGAGGGGCCCCCTTGGCCCGGTCACGCGGCGAAATCCGTGACCCGCGGCCCGCCGTGTAAAATGGTAAAAAGCGGAATTAATCGGCAAGACGGAGCGCGGATTAAAGCGGTACCGGGAACGGGGCGGTGGCAGGATTATTATTTCTTCCGGCAGATAAACCGGGGAAGCGGAACGGGGAAATAAAACATCGCGGTCGTAGGTGAAATAGGCGCGGCCCGTTTCACGGACACGGACACTGGCAGAGTTACGGGTCGGCGTTCCTGGGCCGGCGGGGTTCCCGTTTAAAACAACGCCGAGAAATGCACATTTTAATCGTATCGCTAATAGCCCGACGTTTATAAGCCTCGCTGTGTCTCATGAATACGCATGCTCCTGCCGGTGACAACGGTAGGAAATTAATGCACGCGCCGTGGATATACGTGGCCCGTTACCTACGCAGAGATCTCCGTTTCGGTCGCCGATTCTTCCGCCAGCGCCGTCGGGACGGCTCGCGACGTCTCGCAGCCCGGCCACGGGGCCGGCGTTCCCCGTTTCGCGAAATCGTTGCCCCCAGGCGTTCCCGTTGCTCCGGTTTCACCGCGAATCGACGACTCTTATCCGCGATCGGGCCCCCGGCTATCGCGCGCCTCGAATCTCGAACGAAACGTAGCGCCGGAGCGCGAACGCTCGCCGAAAAAACAATGCGGGCCGGGTTAGCGTTCGTGCCGTATTATTGCGAAGTCATCGAGGCGGAATATCGCGGGAGCAACGCTCATCGCGCGAGATATTATTTGTTCAACGACTTCGCCGTTGTTCCGCAAATTAGCCGGCTGAAAGTAAGGCGGCCCGTTCGAAACCGCGGGAAACCCGTTTAGCATGCATATTGTATTCATATTTATGTGAATAATCGCGGTAATGGTAGTTCCAGTAATTGATACCCGTGTAAGAGTTTACGAAGTTGGCGATGATCGAAAGGCCGCGGCCGCGCGCCTCGTCTCGCCCTTTTCCATTTCCATAACACTCCCGTAATTCCGGCGTCCCGTTTGCTCGCGCGTCGCTCGCGAAAGCGCGCGTCACGCGTTCAACTCCGAGCATCGTGGCTCGTTGGCGTGCTAATTAATCAGAGGAAGGGGCCGGGAGGGGGGGGGGGCTTTGGTGGGGAAATGTGGGGTTCAATTAACGCGTCTTCGAGACGACGGAACAGTTTCGAGGCAGATCGGGCCGGAGTAATTGCGCGGATAAGCTTGTCCCCTCGCAGGGCGCGGGTCCTTTATGAATGTAAATGTATTCCCGATCGGTCGATCAGATAGTTTAATATTAATAATAGAGCACGCCCCCGAGATTATCGGTCTTCCTCGAATTTGTCGGCGGTGTGTCGCAACGATATGCATCCCCGATATCGCCAATTACGGCCGGATTGAGTCATAACGATTCTGGTTATGTTAAGCGCGCGTCTCTCGGCCGTTTTCGTCGATACGTCTCCGCGTTCGATACAAGATAAACGCGTAAAAGTGTTCAGCCCCTGCCTTTAATTGGACGTCGGCCTCGGTTCTTCCTCTCGGCGCACTGCGGGAAATGCGGTATCGCACGCCGCGCCATCGCGCCGCGACGCTTCGCGCTCGTTCCTCCTCCGTCTTCCGTAACGGCCGTGTTACGTAAAGCCGCGTCTCTGTCCGGCCGTTCCGTTGCGGTTTCTTCTCTTCCCATAAACTATCGCGCATAACTCGCGTCCGCTCGTGCGACCGGCATTCTAACGACGCGGCCCGCGTTCACGTCTTAACTCGATCGCGAGTCTGGATCGCGGCCGCCAGATTCACACGGAACATCGTTCGTTCCCCGTTCGTTCCCCGTTCGTTCCGCGAATCGGATCGACGAGCAATTGGTTACGAACCGGCGAAGGGAGGTATCCCGGCGGCGTCTAATTTCTTCCGCGGCGGCGGTAGACGCGGGTACGCGCGACGCTCGCAGCATTTCTCGGCCGGCTTTAATATGAGCATCGCCGCGCGAGCGAACGTTTACGCGTAATGGCAAATATCGGAAGGTCTTACGACCGAATTATGCCGACCACTTGGTTTTATTGCGCGAGCTTCTGCCGCGACGGAGAGGGAAAAAAAAACGGGGAACAGAGAAAATTTATAAAGAACCACGGGTCGGTCGGAGGCGCGGTGCATCGGCAGATGTCGAGAATGTCTTCGGCGGACGTGTCCACGCGTCGCAGACGTTCCCCTGTTTATAAATACAACCGTATATAGAGAACTAGAACTAGAAGCTCGAGCGAGTCACAAGTCGGTGATCCAGCGAAGGAGAACAGCTGGAGAGCGAAAGTTCCGGCGATAAATCGTCGAGGATCGCGTTAAGGTATCGCTGAAATCTGGCCTGCCTCGAAAACAACATACATCGTCGACGACGCGCTAAATTCTCGCGCGGCTCGTCGTCGAACCCTCGAACACCTTCGCGCCCACCTGCGTTCGCGCCACCGTGCGATATTCTTCTCGACCGATGCCGTTTGGGGATCGCGCTGTCAATCGATTGCAACGGAACACACATCGATCAGGCGATACTCCCATTTTTGTCCGCTAAACGAACGAGATTCTGAGACGCGAGCCTCGGATTCTCCGTCGTTTTCGACGAGAAACGCGCCGCGTTGATTTTCATCCATTTTCTTTTTTTTTCCCGCCGAGAACCGAACTAGAGGCCACGGAGGCAGGCTCGTCTGGATCGTTGCAAAACGACGTATCCGCGAAAGGCGATTTTCTCCGGGGCGACGTTAAGAGAGATGAACGAGGCACGCGAGGGGAGGGTCGGGTACGAGACCGCGGGCGAGCTCGATGTTATTTCCAGCAAGAAGAACTGCGATTAGAGCGATTAGAGAGACCATGGCATGCGTGTGGAACGGAACGGTTCCATATATCTAGCCAAGCTTTGCGCAACGTTCCAACGCGCCCGGTCTCGGTCTCAATTAACGCAATTACTCGCTCCCTCGTCTAATTACCTATCAAACGGAATTACTATCGCTCGTGCGCGCTCGTCCCTAATGAACGTTATTAATTGCTTTATGATTTTTCGATAAAACCCGCCGCGCAATCAAGTTATTATCCCACGTTGCGCGTCCTCGTTGCCGCTCCGCGCCCGTCCTCACCGGACTTTCGTTCTTGCCCGCCTCGTTTTCCGTCTCCGGTCCCGTTCCCCTCTCGATCCGCGAGAAAAAACTGGGAGCCCGTCGCGGCGCGATGAAAACGAGGATGCAGCGACGATAGCGACTCCGGGAGCCTCGAACGCCAAGCGTCGCAGATCGGTCACCTGGCACGCGAATGAACAGACATTTCCTCGTGTAATTCGTGCGCGAGCTCGCCGTCGTGCAGCAACACGGAAGAGAGACAGCGAGACTCGGAAGTCCGATTACTTTCGGGCCCCATGACCGCGGGAAGCACGCGAATTCGTTTGAATATCGCGCGGCCGAGTTTTATAACACCTTTCTCCGATCTAATATAGGAGTCGTATCGCGAAACCTTTGTCGCGCCGCGAACCGCGTCGATTCGCGATTTTCCGATTCGTGCAGCGGCGCGTTAGGAAAATGGAGGGCCGACGGGCACGGCCGCGCTGGAAACTCAATAAGAGTCACGGGCGCTTCCGGCGCGCATCCGTGAGTATCCGAGAGCGCAGGAAACGCGAGGCCGGCGCGCGTTATCCGCGAGATCAAAGAAACTCGTCGAAGGGTGGAAAGAGAAACGCGAGGGGATAAAAAGTCGTTAACGACGCGCCCCTGCGACAAGTCGCGACAGACGGTGGGAGGCATTATTCCGATGCCGACGATAGCCACGGGATCGAGAGAGTAGTCATTCAGCGTGGCGAGCAGGTGAGATTCGTGAGACGCGAACGGACGAGGGAATTCAGAGCGAGACGATACCGTGGCGGGATGACGTTGACCAAATAACAGCCGGGTTGTCCCGTCACGGATGCCTTCCCACCGGTTCCCTACCCAATTTCTTATCCGCCGGGGCGATTCGATAGATCATACGATAGAATCGTTCTGTAGAACGAAGGAACCGGGCAGCTTGAACGGGGACAGGTGCATCTTCAGGAGGCGCACCTGACCGACCGTTCAACGGCGGAACGAGGAGTCGAGCCACCCTTGTATCTCTATTGCCGTTAAATTACTCGAGAACCACGAGCGTTTCGCAGAGATTAAAACGCGGCAATTAGCTTGACACCGATGAGATCTTGGCCGTTTAAGAACGCGCCGTGGCTACGGCGGAGAGCACAGCGGGATCGTTCACACGAATTTGTTCCGTCGCGAACGCGAGATTTTCGTTCTTTCGCCATTTGCCCTTCGCGCACATTCGTCGTGCGCGATCCTCGGTTCCAACACCGTTCACCAGTTCGCCGGTTCAAATATATATATCCGCGTGTTCCTGGTCGTGGAAAAAAAAGCAGGGGGACACGAGCGAAGGGGGCAGCAGCCGGTACTCGACGAGCCGCGCGGAGGAAGAAAACTTAGAAAAGTCGTGTCCCGAGTAAACCCGGAATCGTGGGATTATCCGAGATGATCGCCTAATAGCTTTAGCAAAGAATCGACTGGGGCGACTGCTTAAAATTAGCATAAGCCTCGACTCTCTGCTTAACGAGCGGAAGAGACGAGACCCCAAAAGTGCTGCGACCAGACGCGAAAAAAAAGAAAAGAAAAGAAGGGAAGGGCGAAAGTCCGCCGTTGCGACTTCGCGATCCTATCGCCCGTCATCTAGCCTCGAATTTTCCCCCGCGAACATTTCCCCCTGGCAGCCGTCGCGTTCGCCGCAGTACGACGACGAATTTTCCTGCTCGCTCAATTGACGTCCGCGCGACGGGCGTACGTCTGGTCGCATTACAGGTGATCGCCACGTGAAACGATTACTTCCCGTTTACCTGGCTGCGGTTTCGCGGGACGGGAAACGCACGGGGCGAAATGAGAACGCGGCCATCGACGGGGTACGCGTTCGTCACGCGATACCGAGGCAGCGCCGCGCGTTCGCGCTCGCTGGTACAACGCCGGTACGCGCGTTGCAGGCGCCGCGACGCTCCTTCCGGGGTATCCTCGGACCTCGCCGAGGCGAACGGTTTTTCTCCTCCGATTCAGGATTTCTTCTAATTCCACGCAATTGTCGGTCCTTAATTGGCCGCCCCGAGTGATTTACGAATCGCAGGAAGAAAGCGTTTCCCTCCTCGCTCGCCTTCTCGCCGCTCCGGCGAAACAGCGGTGCACGGTTGGCTACGATTTTTCATGGAAATTATTAATTAGCGTCGGCCGAGCGATCCGGGGAACGGCGACGACAATGGCACTCGCGGCGAACCGACGTATCAGATCCGGGTACAACGATCCTCGTCGTCGATAACAAATCTGACCGGAGATTCGAATCGCGGCGCAAGGAGACGAAGAAACGCGCGCGCGCTCCGCCTCCGCGAGACAGGAGAGAGCCCGTCTCGCTTCGGCTCGACCCGAGCTTTTTCCACGCAGCGAAGCGCCGAAAGTCGTAAAATGTCCAGCACCCACGTAGATACGTGTGTCACGTAGACGCACGGTGGCCCGCCGACTCTGCCCGTGGGTTACCGCTTGTATATTATCGCGGTCGTACAGTCCGTTTCATCAATCGGGGGATCTTGTCTGTAATTCGCGCGTCGGGCGCGAGAAACGAGCGATCAGCTTGTAGGCGATCGCGCGAATACGGGCGTAGCGACGTTAACGGGGATCGCGCGGAAATTATGACTTAACGACTGTCGCGGGTATAAAATCTTAATTTTATGCGGGCCTAAATTGCCGGTTAGCTAGCGGAGCCGGCGCGTGTTTAAGATTCGTAAATTAAGCGAACGGCGGCGCAGTTTCGGAGCCGTGTACAGGTAGCCGGCCCGACGTCGGGCAATTAAAAGCCGCGAGTTAACGAGTGCGCTATAAACACTAATAAACGGACGGTCCGAGGAGTATCGGGCTCGACAGGCGCGAACTAATCGCCCGCCGATTAAATATCGAAGGAGGACCAGCCGACGCGTCGCTTTGGTCGTCGAACCGTCGCGACGCGTCACCATCGTCACTCCGTTTCGTTTTCGAAAGTTCCGTCGGCCGGGCGTCGCTCGTCGATTCGTTCGACTCTTTCCAACGATCCGTTCTGCGCGACCCGTCGATCTCGTAACGAGCCTTCGAGGAGAAACGCGACGCGGACCACCGAAGTGAGACGGGTGTAAAAGTTGCCCGAAGCGTGGCCCGTCTACGTTAACAGCGGAATGCGAACAATAGGCCAGCGGCAGAACGAATTCCTGCCGGGGACTGTACGATACACGTAGAGGTCTCGGTTCTACGTGCCTGTCGTCTGCTCGTCATGACTGCGTGCGCGAACGTCCGGCCTCGCCGGCTCGAATGGTGCCCGGGTCGGCCTCACCGGTTTCTCGGTTCCGTCGCGCCGCTCCGCGCCGATCGCGGGACAAAAGTTGGGTTCGCGCGTCCCGTGGGAACCGCGCGGAAGTCACGCTCGCTCGAAAACCGTGGCCCCGTCGTTGCACGTTTCGTTCCGTCCCGGCCGTGACTTCTTCTAGCGCGGATCTCGCCACCGCGGCACCGGAGGAACCTTCCCCGGGAATCCGCGAGCTCGACGAGACGGTTCGCGGTGCGCTCGCGGCCAGATAGCAGACAGCCCTCGCTATCTGCCGATCCATTATCCCGGAAACATCGGGCAGGAACGGCAGTCGGTTTGATACAATTACGGGCGAAATAATTATCAGATCGCATCGGATCTGTAATTACACCTTTGCGCCACGACAATGTTACCAGACGGTGTACGCAATTACTCTACAACGTTCCCCGTATCTCGTTATTTTATTAGGCAATCATCTTTTCCGCCGTGCTATTGCAACTAACTGTACAGGCCGCGGTGGCTGCCTCATTATGATCATTCTTCCTTTATTATCGAGAAAACGCGACCTCTTCTCGGTGCCCGGGGTCGGCCGCACAATTAGATTCTCAGGGTATTACGAGGGCTCCATTACTACCGTTCACGTCTGGCTACTTATGCCGCGACCGACTCGGTCTGCACGCGGTAAAAAAGAATCGCTAATTTGTTCGCGCACGTCTTCGACGAGTTACCGTCTCGTCGAATTATCGCAGCCGAGATTCCACGATACCAGTTCGCCGCCGCGGCGAGACCGTGAAAAATTCTTTCCCCGCTGGTATCTACGCGTTATCGATTAAGAGCGGTACCCGGACTGCCGTGCGCGTGGTAATAGGACGCGAGTTCGTAACAGGTGAAGCGCAAACCGGGTACACGGCGAAACAGCATCCGCGGGTGGAGGGGAGGCGGGTACGGTTACGCTCGTTTGTTATAGACGGGCTCGCCTATTTCGCCGTAAATCGTCGTTATCGTAGCCGATCGTGAGCATCGAACGGCGCAACGAATATCACGGCCATCGGACGTACGCGATGGAAGGAGCGATGTCGCTTACAAGAAGGTGGTAGCAGTTTTCATGAAGTCGCCCCGCGGGGACCAACCGACAGCCCGGCGGAATAACTTTGCGGTTGATTTATACTTCCGACAGGCGTAACGAGCTTGCGTTCGGACCGCGCTCTTACGCGGCTCGTCCTCCGCGAGCAAAAAGACACGAGAAAAGACGAGGTGGTGGTGGTGGAGGAAGGGGGCAAAGAAAAAAAAAAACGGAGAAATCGATAACGTGGCGCTCGCTTTATTGGCGAAATAAAGCAAACGTTCCCGGTGCAATTTTTACCGAGTTGCTCGTGTGCGACGCCGCTGTTAATTCAACCCGTCCCGCGGCGTCCTTCTCGCCGAGTAAACTACCCGCATCGTGCGCGGCACGCTCTTCGACTCGCGGAAAGATTTCCCGGTGTGCACGTCGGCGCACGGGGAACGTTGAAAATGGTCGCGCGTTGACGTAGAGCGGCCGGGTCGGAGATTTATTCGTCCGGTTTTCAGATACTAGCGGAGATAACGGAGATGAACAGGAAACGCGGCAGACACGTTGACTGTCAATGAAATAGCGCCACGACACGTGGAGCCCTGGCCCGCTGCGCAGCGAGGAACACGGCGAACGGGGCGTCGTTTTTATTCGAAGCACTGTTCGTCGCCGCGCGCCTGATCGGTTGCCCCTTGCCCGGGTTCCCATCCGTTCCGAATCCGTCGAAGGAGCCGAGCGTCTCGACTTCGAGGTAACGAGTTCGCCGATGCCAACGCGACGCCGTGACGAGAGACGGTCGAGCGGAGTTCGGCCGGTGGCGTGCGAGCGAAAAGCGTATCTAACCCCCCGAGCGTCCGCGAGGAAAGGATGGAAACGCGAACGGAAGAACGGCTGAGACGGTCTGAGACAGTCTGAGAGGGGCCCGGTCGGGCGAGCGGTCGGTTTCCGTCTGGTTGTCATCCTCGCGGTTGACGTACCTTATTCGAAGAAGAGTCAGCCCGTAGAACGCAGGCGAGGGGAGAAAGGTAGAGACGGGGGAGGGCGAGGAGGAGAAGGGGGTTCGAGACGGCAGGGGGGAACGGAATACATCCGCGGAATACTTAACGACTTTTGGCGGTTCACAGAGGCGGGTGATGGTGGGGCGGGGGCCCGTCCGGGCCCCGAAGACTTTGTGCCGGGGCAAAGAGAAAAGGCAGAGGAGAGAGAAATGAGAATACAGAAGGGCGAGGATCGCGGTGGTAAGAGGGATCCGTCGTGCGCGTCGCGTTTTTTGTCCTTAACCTCCCCCCCCCTCTTCTCCCGTCGCGCCTTTTATTTGGGCCAGACAGGAATTCGGCTAAATGCATTGATTAAACTGCTGACATCGTTCGGACGGCCCGGTGGCCACCGTGTCTCCGCGGATGAGTTCGATCTTTTTTGCCCTCGCCCCCACCGATCCCCCGCCGCCCCTCCCTCGCAGCCCCCTCGGCGAAACGAGGAGCGGAGCAACTGTTCCTTGGGCCTTCCTCGGCCGCTCATCTTTGTCCCGCCGTTCTGGATCGCGATTCGAATCCTTATTTCACGTTCGACGACGTGTTCGAGCGGCTATCTACCGGCGGTCGAATTGTTCGATGCGGACTTAACAACGAAGGCGGACTCGAGCAGCGGGGACAAGTTCGTCCCGATGTACCGGCTTTCTTGCCGGGAAAGAAACCGGACCGAATACACGGTGTACGGGCGACCGGCTACAAGCCTTCAGCGACTTCGTTAACGATGGATATTAGCGGTCGCGGGGAATACCTCGAGCTTGCGGACAGCAGTGCCCGATGGAAATCGGCCGGCCTTGGTTCGCCGAATTTCACGGCGGATTCCCTCGCTCCGCCATCACGGGGCCCCGGCTCGATTGACGTTCGATCGTTCCATTCGCGATTCGCCGGGCCAACGTATCGACGCGAAACGTCGTATCGGAATGCGGTCCGGTGGCCGCGCGTTCCGCGACGGCCGCGGCCCGTCGACGGCTGCCGCATCGATAGGATTCGTGGCCGAGTTTTTCACCGGGTTCTTGCCGCTAATCAAAGGGGGGCCCCGTGCAAAGGAGAAATCGGACGTTTACCGAGTCGGTCGGTAAACAGAGGCGGGCGCCGGTGGATCGCAGTAACACGGTCAACCCTCAATTAGGTAACCAGGGGGTGGGCATTATTTAAACGGTATGAATATTCTCGACGGCGCCCTTATAATTCTCACCTCCCCGATTAATTACACCGGCGGCGCACATCGCCGGTGCCTGAGTTTCGCCACTCGCCGAAAGTGATATATAGAGTGGCACGCGTTTTTGCCCGGACGTAACATAAATTTCGCGGGTTTGGCAGACGCGGCAAGAAGCGGACGATATACGACTTCGGATTAAATCAATAAGCGCTCGACCGCGCGCTACGCCGCGGTGAACTCGAGAAAAAGCAAACGGCGGCGGACCGAGCGCGGGGAAAAACGTGCCGCTCCGCTCGGTGCAATTAATCGTTGATCGCGAACGTATACCGGTGCCGGTTTCGTCCGTCGGGGCGGCCGGGAAATTGTCGAAAAATTCCCGACGGCTCGTCCGGCGTCCATCCTGGACGAGGGAACGGCCGGGGGACGAGAGATCGGCGAGGAAGACGCAGAAGCTCGACGGAAAAGATAGCGCGGCCTTTTCGTAGGTCGCTCGGTAGGCGAGGCACGAGGCAAGTTTGGCATGCATCGCTCGCTCCTTCGAGCAGCCAACAGCCATCTATGGAATTACCCCGATGATTAATGGTATACGGCGGGCCGAAGGCACCCTTCGAGACGCTCTTTCCCCCGGCAGCTTCGGCCCTTGGACACCACCTCCGCTACCGGCCCTTACCGAAGGGCCCGTCGACTCGCTTCGAACTGTTCTGGCCACGGTGTAAAAAAGCCCGCACTATGTTAAACCCGTCCTACCTGCCCGACCGTGCTTCGTAGTTCTCTCTCTCTCTCTCTCTCTCTCTCTCTCTCTCTCTCTTTCTCTCTCTCGCCCTGTCGTCTTCGCCGTCGTCCCGAACCTCCTCGTCCTCGATCTCGCCGTCGTCTTCGCCGTCATCGTTCGCTCTTTCCTCCTACTCCCCCTTCCCCCCCTTCCCCCCCGTTCTCGATTCGATGCCTATCGTTTTCTGTCAATCTCCGCTCCGATGAACTGACCACGATTAACTGCGCGCATTCGACGGGGAAACGACCAGAGATTCCGCGCGTTACGCTTTCAGCCTTCGCAAACTCCAGGAACTTTTTTCGCGGACGGTTCTTTAAACGCGAAACTGTATCTCTATCCGGCGTCTATCGTTTCCGCGATAGGGGAACGCTATCGCGACGCTGGAATCGGCGAGATCGCCGGTGATCGGCGTAATTCCGCGCGGAGATAGACAGCGGAGGTGGGCGATGAGGAAAATGAGGAGAAAGAGGTAGCTGAGACGGCGAGGGCGGGGGTTCGGCGAGGGGCGAAGCGTGTAGGAGGCGCGTAAAAGCGAGGGCAAAGTAGAACGAGAGGAGTCGTAAAAGGGCCGCCGGCAGTGGCACGATCGACAGGAACACGGGGTTTCGCGGTGGGGTAAAGAGATAACCGAACGAATTCGGGATTGCATGTCGGCGAACAGTAAGACCTCCCGAGCAACCCCGACGGGGGCATCTTCCCTGGGAATAGCAGTGATTCCGTTGAAATGTGCAATATCTTCCGTGATCGGGTATTATTACCTCGTGATTGCGGGTTTTGATCTAGGCTAGAAGCGTCTACGACTCCCCCCCCCCGTTTTCCTCTCGCCCTGTTCCCGTTTCTCCGCGGATATTCGCAACGGTGCAACAGAAGCTGACGCGGCCACTCTCGTCGGGCTCCTTGGCCCTGCGAAACGAGTTTGCGTCCCGTTGTCCCCTCCTCGTCGCCGTCATCGTCCTCGTCGTCGTCGCCGCGACGGCAGCCCGTCGTCATGCGATTCGTGACAAGCGCCACTGTGAATCGCCGTGGGAAATGACGCGCCCTCTCGTTCTCTCGCTGTCCCTTCGTTGCGTTCCTCTCTGTCGCGTCTCTCGGCTACCGCCGGCGCAAGCAACGAACGATCTGCACCGCAATGCCGTTGTTCCGTCGATCATCCTTGCCGCGTCTCCCTCGCTGCCCGTGCCACCGATATCGATAACGGTGTTCCCTCGAAGTCCGTCCAGACGACCCCTTCCGGCTGGATCGGTTTTTGGAGCAGGGCCCGCCGAAGAGGTTCGTTAACCCGGGGAAACTCGAACGTCGGAACGTCGCTCGCGCTGGCGCTAATTTCCTTGCCGTCAACGGGCACACCTACGAAATGAACCCAGCCTCTAAAGACTAAACAGCCCGTTTCGTTTCTGCGAACCCTTCAATTACCGGCGCTGACGTTCGCCGCGCGAAAACGAACCGGCGACCGAACGACGGGCCGAACAGGATCCCGAATCGGCGCGCGGCGGAAAGCACGGGCCGTAGGAAGCGGGCGTAGGTGCCGGCGCGAGGGGCGAACGACGGACGCGGAGGATAAGCCGAGGGCCGGTGTAATGACAGGTAGCACGCGAGGGATCGGGGGGCTCGCATGTAACTTCGCACTTTAGGCCCGGGCGGAGGAGAACGATCGGCCGGGCCGGCCACCGAGGCGACGTTACCGCGTGCCGAACCGCGACGTAAACGAAGGGCGGAACGGCCGCGCGGAACGGAACGAAAGCAAGAGGAAAAGGTGACGAACGAATCGAGGAATCGGCCGGCGGAGAGGCGAGAAGAGTAGGAGCTGGTCACCGGCCCGCATTGCGGAACGATGCGCAACAGCTGCAGCTGACACGTCATTTGCAAGGAACTCGTATCAGCACCGGCGACGCCTAATTATTATTCGACGGGCGTGAGTGCGTGCACGCACGCTTTATCCTTCGCGCAAAGCCGAGCGTGTCTTTGCGCCTCTCGCCTCGTCCCGTCACGTCGCATCCCCCGCGCGTCTCGACGACGACTTTGCCAGCCGTCCGTCTTGGCACTCGGCGACGCGTCCACCCCGTCCATCGGATTCGCGCTCCTCCGCCTCGCTCCCAAACAAGGCCCACGTACCGTCCGCCGGCGGGATTTATTCGGTTTTCTAAGCCGTGGCGCACGCGACGTGGTTTATTCACAATCCGCGGGAATTCTCCTATCGGTATTATCTAATCCTGTCGATCGGCAAAACGGAGGAAAGTTCTCTGCGCGTCCAACGCATTTCCATTCCGGGCACACGTGGCGCGCCATTTATGCGGAATTACGTCGCGCGAGCACAAGCCGACCCCGCTGGTGTCCCGCGGCCAGCCGCCGCCGTCGTTTGATTTCTTCATCGCTGGTTTCGCGTCTCCCGCGGGAATGTTTCCGCGCTGCTCGATGCCAAAACGCCTTGGAATTTCTGGCCACCGCGGGTCGCTAGTAGCGAGACCGTCGTCGATCACGAACGACCGTCCCGACGCGCGACTCAGCTCCGCCGCGGCGAGAACGGAACGAAGTTAAGCCGAGTTTCCAGCGGCAAATTCGTTAATGCGCGAGGCAGCCGGCGCCTTTTGTTGCGGAGGATCGGCGAGGGGTCGAAGAATCGCCCCGGGCACCGAAATTAAACCGTCACCGCTCGATCGCGGCGAAGTCTTCCAATGAAATTGTCCGTCTAATTTTATCACGGCGGGCTTTAAAATGATGGAAGGTCTCTCCGGGATAAGCCCAAGGGGGGGCCGAGGTCGGCTTTAATAAAGAGCCTCCCGGCGCACGGCGGTACTGCGACGGGAACGCGTATGCTCGTTTTCGGACCGGGGAATGCGCAAATCCGGGCGGAATCCTCGCGGAACGATCGGGACGCAGCGTTTTTCGGGGGCGCGTCGCGTCTCTGTCCGTCGTTCGACGTCACCCTTTTCGCATTACGTTCCGTGTCCCCTCGAGGGACGCGACTAGAACGCTTTTCGACGCTGCTCGTTTGCCTCGTCAAACACTTGGCCGTCGCGTTCGCCGAGCGTCCACGGAGAGTTCTCGCGAGTCGTCCGGCAATTTCTTGCGGACGCGCCACCGCGCCGTGGAGAGCTACGACGGTAGGCGTGAAAAGCGAAAATGGAAAAGGTTCTCAACGTCGAAAAGCCTCGCTCCGCAGTCGAAATTCCAGGCTTATCGCGAAGGAGCCAGCGCGCGTTCCAGGTTCGGTGTAACCCGCGGAAGCCATTTGCCAGGTGCGATGGGTAATTAGCGCGCGGAACACCGATTCACCGAGATAGCGGCCGGCCTTCCTCTTATGTAACAGCCAGCCGTGTACAAAAAGTATCGACCGTCCACCTATCTGTTCGCAGGATCCCGTGGCCACGGGCCTCGCTCGATGCGAGCCCATCTAGCGTTAAGTGGCTTTTAACAGCGGCTCGCGCGAAACGTCCTCGCGTCTCGCGATTGATGAAGATGATCGCGCGATTGCGTGTAACGCGTAGCATCGCGCGGCAGCGGGAAAAGTCGACGCGGCGTTTTCCTGATTGCGCTCCGCTGCTCGACTTGGGCAGACGCCCCTAACTTTCAGCCGAGCCTGCCAGCTTTTGGTCGCACCTATTGTAAATGAGAAATAAGCACCTGTGCAGTACTTGCGGGGAATTTTTCGTGAAATTCTCGGGAAAGAGTTTTCGCGATGGTACGCTAAGCGAAACGGTTCGAAGCTGTTCGCGAAACGATTATCACCAGCGGAACGATAAGCAAGAATGTCGAAACTCTATGCCAAAATGTCTCTTTACTTTCGATCCTCGAAAGAACACCTCGGTTAACAGCGACTCGCTTCAGCTCGAAACGAAACGGCCAACCAATTTGAACAAGCCCCGTTTAGATAAGAAACCGTGATAGACGAATAAAGGTAATAAAGCAGCGGAGGATCGCGCACGGCCGACCGTTTCAGTGAAACGGTCCCGTGGGTGACAGACAGGAGCGCCCCACGGCTGCGACGTGATTAAAACTGGCGTTGTACCGTCGTTACCGAAGCCACGGGGGGCTGATTGCCGGGGGAGGGAAGGGTTCCGCTACCCTACGCTCCGACTAATTTATCGGAACGTCCTCGACGAGTGAGGCTCTCCGCTTTCGTTTGTTATTCTCCCGATTATTACCTGCACTTTTCTTTCCGTTAAATTGCCAACGACGCTCCAATTCTTATCGGCCGTGTCAGAAATTTGCAACGGCCCGATTCGTGCCCGCTATCGGACCGGATAATAAATTGCAACCTCTGACAGTATCGCCGGGCAGTGTTAACGTACGTTTTAAATAATGCCTGGTCGCGGATCCGAATCGACTAACAACGACAGCACGTTCGCGACGGTCGATCGGCGACGTTAAACGCGCGTCAAGCGCCCGATAAAACGTATTTTCGAGGCCTCGTGCCATTTTAGCGTTCGAGGTCCCGGCGAGACACTTTCGAGTATCGCGGCTCTTGGTGCCACCACGAAGCCTCGCTTGTACGCAGCTCGTCCGTCCGAGGTGCGTCGGGTGCCCTCAAATAAAACTAACCTGCCGTAATTTCGTTCGCCCCGTTGCAAGCTTCGCAACGATCGCCGACGCGACGGCGTGCTCGCGTCACGTTTCGCTTCTTATCGGGACACGCACAGAATACGTTCTCGCTATCGCTTATCGTTGGCCGGCCGCAACCTACATCCATTCGCAATTTTTCTTTTTTTCCAGCTCCTTCTCGGGAAAGGCGGCCTGGTGGCTGCGTGGCGATTCGCCGATACGCACCCGCCCCTCGCGCACGACCGATATTACGTCTCGTGGAACGGGCGTTTGTCAAACCGTTCGCCGTGGATACGTTTTTTTCCGGCTCACGCACCCGAGTTTATTTTTAATCGAGGCCCGTATAATCGCGACTGTTTCGAACGCGACGAATCTTGCGCCCCGTCGAGGGAGGAGGAAGATCGGCGGGGAACGCAAGCTAACGCTATCCACATTCGAGGGGTGGAAGAAAAAGAAAATGGTTGGCCCGGTTGCGTGGGCGGCAATAAAGAGCAACAACAAGTCGAGCAGTGCGCGGGGCATCGCGTGCGACACCGAATCGGGCCGGGCACGGTGAATCGGCCGGCGTCGCTTCCCCACCCTCGTCGTCTCCTTGACAAGCGGGTGTTTAATTGGCGTTGAAACCACCGGTGTGACGGGAACACCGTGGCCGTGTCGTCGGCCGAATGCCCGAATGCCTGTAGCCTGCTGGATTCAGGGGGATTCGCCATCGCTGGTGCGTTACCACGGGGAACCCGGTAATTACCTGCAGCACGCAACAAACCTACGCTACGTCGATGCCTATACGACCGCGTGTACGCGCGTTCCTACCCTTCACGCGTCTCCCTCTTTCCCCGGCGACGCTCCTCGTCTCGCCTTCGCCGCTCCGTGTTGCGTCGCTTCGTTTCGTTTCGTTTCGTTTCGTTTCGTTTCGCTTTGCGCCCAACGCGAGACGCGAAAATGAACACGCACCGATTCGCACCTATCGCCAACTTTCCTCGCCCCGTCCGGATTCCATTGCGCGTCGTGGACCTCGCCGCAACGTCCGAGTCAATCGTCCACCCGTGGATACGTCGTCGAAGCCGATTCTGGAGCGTTTTTTCGGTGCCGGTATCGGCTTTCGTGGAAGCCGTTCGGCCAGGCCCCCCATGCTGAACGTGGGAGCTGCCCTGCTCGATAATCCACCATTTTGAAGCAGAGTGACAGGAAGCCTGATAATTACCGAGCGGCGGGCGAGCAGAACGAGCGGCGGCGGCGGCACGATGGCGGCGGCTATGGCGTCCGTCGGACGACGCTTCGGTGGAAATCGTCGATGATCGCCGTCGGTGTGCCGCTCGTTCGCGAATTTTTTCATCGCGCCAGGCTCGCTGCGCACCCCCGACGACTTCACTCGGTGATCCGACTCGAGCCGCGCTAAAGACCGACCGGGGATGCAGCTCGTTAATCAAACGACGCTCGAGTAACCTCCGCCGCAGGGATCAAACGAGCCGCGAACTCTCCGTAATACTTTCGATTTTGCGGATCCGTCAGGCTGATCGGGTACAAGTTCGAGCAACGTTACGCGTCATTAAGTAACAGGAGCGTGAGCGCGTTATTAGCGCATCGGTGATTAGTCTGCCGGTTGCTCTCGCATTTGCATGAAGTTCATGAATTCAATCGTTACCATTTGCCTTGGAGCGGGCTCGCGCAACTGGAATCCCCTCGGCGCGATGTTTCTCAGCCACGGCCGAATCGTCGACCATTCAATCTTCGTTCTGAGGTATCGCCCTCAGCTTGTACGACGGCTGGACGGTGCCGATGGGAAAGCGCCGCGGTGTTTTGCATTTTTGCGCAACAAAAGGTTCCAGCGGACAGCGTTAATCGCGCTTTCCAGCGATAAACGTCGCGCCGGAACAAAATGTGGTGTAGGCGGCGTTCGACGAGGACAATCGGTCCGAAGGCTCGCGTCGTATACGCCGCCGATGAGTCGATTCACGGACACCTGTGCATACATCTGAGAACGCGTGCCACATTGTACACAAATTCGCGGCTAATTATTCGTTCGGCCTGGCGGTATCGTAAATCTTAATGAACGTGCCCGCGGCGAATGGTAAACAAAAACGGCGATTATTTTTATGGCTCCGCGAATTGATGGCGAACCGGTGCACGCCGCGGGACTTTATTATAACCGGGCACGATAACGCTTGACGGGATCCCCGGTAGTAATAACCAAAGGTATTTGCGGTAACCGCGACATTTCCCTAGGCCGGATTGCAACATTTCGGCGACTCGCGCGAGTACGAGCGCGGATCGAGCGTAAAAGGACGCGTAAAACGGTTTCGTGGCACGAACGTTCGAAAGCCGGTTGCGCAATACCGACGAAACGCACAAAGTGGGGAAAAGCGATCGACGCGCGAGGCACCCGATGCTTTCTCTTCAACCGACGAAGCCATTGAAATTTCAAGGGGAAACAGCCAGCGGTGCACAGACACGCGGCGGGCAACGTTTCGCGGCGGACGCACGAAACACCAAATAATCGTTCCGGCCGTGCGATTCATCACGAATTCGAGATATACACCTCTGGGTGGAATTCGCTGGTAAGAAAGGTGCAAGTGGCAAGCGTGGACATTAATTTAGCGGTGCGCCGAGGCTGGCCGTCGCTGGAATTCCTCGGGCCAAAACGGGTGCAGACACCCTTTTATACAGAGACCTGTCTGCGCGTAAAACCGCGCCGGGATACCATGGCCTATGGGGACCCGCGGCGTCTCTGCTCTCCATAAATCTCCCCCAAGAAAGTGCATACCGCGATCGCTAAGTAGGACGTTAAATAATTCGTGGAAGGCTGCGAAAAACGCATGGATCGGTCGCGCTTCTTCTTCGACCCAACCGTCGGCGCGACGAAAAAAGGTGCACGGCATTTCCCGTCCGCTTAGAATCCCGATTTCCTTAAACATCGCTCCGATCGTTCCGGATTCTTTTTCTGTCCACGGCTGTTTCCGTTTACGCCGCGGCGGGAAATTATCGGGCCTGCCTATTATTGCGCCACACATTGCAATTAGCCGGCCGACAATGCGATACATTTAACTAATAAATTCATTGGCAGGCGCGCGCAAATTAATGTATGCTAATCCGGTAGATTCCAGTAGCTGGGCGAAATTAGATCAGCCGGCCGGAAGGGACGATGTTTGACGAATCGTTGAGGAAAAAATGGTTAATGCGGTTGTCGCATTAGAATCGTTCAACGTTCAATTGACGGCTAATAAAGCGTACAGGTAGGCGTTTATCGCGCCGAACGGCGAGCCGCGATAAACGGCGAAGAGCGCGGCAGAGGAGCTGGACGATTAAGTCGACGAGGAGGAAGGACAGCAACAAAAAAATCGAATCGCACCGCTCTTTCCAGCACGACCAATTCGTTACGGTCCACTTGTAACGATAGCCGTTCGCCCGTTATCCGTCCTGATCTCGTAGTAGATCTTCGAGCCTATTAATTACCTTCGCTCGGGAAGGGGGGGTGGTGGGGTTGCGGCGCGCGATGCCGGAGAAAAGGGGCTGCTGGGACACGGGGGTAAAAGGCACTTAGAGTAAGAGTGTATAAAGCTGGCGCACCCTCTGCTGTAGGCGAACGAACAACAGACGGGTGGCCGCTCCGCTGGGGAGAGTGGGGAATATTTAAAAAGTAATATCAATTACATTTGCATATTCACCACCCACCCGTGACCCGCCACCGTCCGCCACCCTGTCCTCCTCCCCGTCCTTTCCTCCGCTCGCTCCACCGTTAGGCCCACCCCTCCTGCTCGCAGGGGTTGCACGTTTCAGCGTACCGCGGTTATCTGTCGAAAAACTACCTGCGCCCTTTACTCGCCCTGGGAACTGCTCGCCGGACCTTCGCCATTGACCAACGTAACCGACATTCCTAGCGGACCTCCGCTTCCGCCAGCTTCGACCGTTCCTTCGATTCTCCCTTCCCGGAAGCTTCGCGTTCGCGTAACGCGGTGTCCGCCGTCTCGAGCATGTTCCGACTCTTCGTCCGAACAAATTCGTCGCCACCTTCCCCGATGACCGACACCTGCGACCCCGAGTCGATTAGTCACCGGCGAATAGCCGGCGAAAATTATGCCCCCCCCCCATCCGCGACAGACGGGGGCGAACGAAACGCCGCGCAGATTTTTATGGAAACGAGGAGTATTAAGGGGAGTGTTCCGGTCGGTCTTCCTTCTCCTCGTCCGTCCGTTCGCCGAGATTTCGCGAGCGCCGCGGAGGGGTTGGAGGCTGTTGCGCACTCCGGGGCTTACTTGTATCGGTGTAAATCTTTGTTTGCAGGAATTTACGTAAGGGCAAAGCAAGTCCCGGCGACGAGGCGCCGCAATACGATAATGCGATAACGCCTTCGCCCTCTCCTTCGCGCGCTCTCGTCCTCCAGCCACACCGTCTTTCCAGTTCACCATTTTCAGTCCGCGAGGACTGCTCCTACTCCCCTTTCAGCGAGGATTTCGCCATTGTGCCAGTGCCGATTGTTACCTCGCCCGTCCGTTAACATAACAATACGCAAATGCGCGGACCGTTCGGTTTTTCCTTCCTCTCGTTTCCCCCGCCGTCTTCGTCCAGCTCCGCGATATTTTCGCGAACGCGTAAGTCCTTCGCCCCCGCGACCGTTGCCTTTCCCGCGATGCTCGAACGAGCCCGTCACTGCGGCGGGGAAATTATTTTTCCGACGAGCAAGCCAGGAAACCTTTCGTATCGCGGCGGGAAACTCCGGAAGCAGCGCCGGTAAAGATACCGCGGGCATCGGGGCGGTACAATCTGTTTAGCCGATGCTCTTTTTTAATTAACAGCCACGGAAGGCGGCACGCAATAAACAAAGTAATAGTTCGGCCACAATTATTTCCTTTCCTCGCGTCGCTCGCCCTTAGGAGAAGGCCCCGGGAAACCGTGGAGATTAGCCGCGAAGAAAAAGGAAGAGGGAGGAGACGCGAAGGAGCGGGCTGGAACGAGAAGTCAGAGCACTCAGCGTGGCTAATTGCTCGAATCATTAAGAAAAAACATGAAATCTAAGCCCCGTTCTGCCGCGCGGACTACAGTGGGAAGCCGTAGATAGCGATCGCTCCGCGTACCGTAATGAAAATAATCGCGGCGGCCTAGCAACGATAACTACGCTTCAGTCCGACTTGTTTCCCGCAGTCCTGTTGAGTTGTCCTTGCGGCCGATCGGCCGTTCCACCGAAACCGGCGGCTTCCCTTTTCGTTCGTCGCGTCCCGCGATTTTCCATCGGCTATCGACGGATGTTTCGTTCGAGGCGACGGCGTCGCGGAGACTGATCGAACGGCCGAGGGTTGGACAACGCGACGCTACGCCGGCAGAAGTGCAACCACCGTGGGGCAATCGCGCGTAATTTCGCGTAATTATCGCAACACGCAGGATTCGTGCTTCAACCGGCGCGTAAGGAAAATTGCGGGAATAATTAGGCCGGTCGCGGTGTCGGTTGCAAACAGCGGCCGATGGAAGGCGTGAGTACCAAACAGCCGGCTCGAATGACGCTCTCGTGTCCGCCTGCAGGCTCAGGTGGCTTCGCTCTTCGAGTTTCCATTGTGCGTACTGGGGTGCATACATTATTTTCGTCGGCCTCTTTGCCCTCCGCGTGGCACCCACACCGGCAGGCAGGTGTTGCCGTGCACCCTGTACCCGTCCTCTTATCCACGATAACCCCGCGACCAAATTTATTGCCGGACAGACTTGGCTTTCGTTGCCACCGCCTAACGATTGTCCCCGGCTATGCACGATACGGGCCGCAGCATCGATGCCGGCCGGAGGGACATCCTTATCGCGTCGTCGTCCCCCCCCCCCCCCCCTCGCCCCGGTCAACAACTCGGGACAAATTGTTCTCGCCTAGACGCTGTCGATAACGAGACACGGCCGATGCTCCTCGAGCATCATAATCCGGGCGAGGAATCGCCTCGTTAGTCAGCTCGAGTCAGCTCGAGTCAGCTTGGGGACGAACCGTCGAAGCTGTAAGCGCGCAACAATAAAACAGGACGAGTCTCTCACGGGTCCTCCGGGCAACCGCTTTCATGGGAACACAATTTGTGGCTGCCGCGCGTACGGTCGTGTACGACGCCGCTTTATTTAGATTTTATTTCAGTAAAAACCTCGCCGCGTACGTGACGGCACGTATGCGCGTATCCCATCGCGGTGCCCGTCCGCCCGCCTACGGCCGACCTTTCTTCCCCGTCGTTCGCGGTGATCCGTTTCTCGTGCCCCGTCTTCGCTGACGATATTTTTTGACGAGCGTAGGAAGAGTAGCGGAAGCAAGAGGCGGCGATACCGCGAGTGACGGGTCGGCGCGGCGTGCGCAGGTGTAACGTAATAGCAGGTAACCCGAACGAACCGCTGCGGTGGACACCTTCGCGATAAATTCACAATGTCCGGGGCATCTAGAACCTGCAATTTCCGAGCGCGCAAACGGCCAGACAGCGGAACGACAGGCGGCGATTAGGCGGAACGTTCGAATGAAGGATACCATCGCGGTGTTCCAACGGGTCGAACTGAAAGGAAGGAAGGATCGGTCATCGGTGGCGGTCTCGCGCGGCGCTCCTCGCGACGGATCTTCACGGTCCTCTGGCCGAAGCGGGCGTCCCGTGTGTCGACTCGCGGGCTCGGTTAATTCGCGGGCAGCGCGTTTGCCGTGAAACGCACGAAGGAGGAACACCGGCAGGCGATACAACCGGAGGAGAACGCGCTCGGGAGGCAGAAGGACGGAGCAGGAGAAGAAAGGAGGAGGCGGTGGAAGGAGGTGAAGCCTAATATGGCCGCCATCCTCTGTATTCCGGTCGTAGACGGAGAGGCAAGCTGGCAAGCAAGCAGGCGCGGCCCCAAAGGTAGCTTTCAATGCCAGTCATCTCCCGGAATGCGCCTCAACGGAGCGTACTTTGTATTCTTGATCCGCGCTGCGCGCTAAGACGAGAAGGCCTTCGCGCGATCTCTTTGAGGACACGGGGCCACGACTCGGATCGGCTCGACTCGGCTCGGCTCCGCTCGAGCCGACCTATCCAGAAGATACTCGCGACGCGACGGCAGCGCGATGTTTTCGCCACCGCTGCTGTGCTGCCTCTCTCCTTCTTCTCTCCCTTTTCCACTCTCTCTCTCTCTCTCTCTCCCTCGCTCTTGTTCTCTCTCTGCCACTCTCTCTACATCTCTCTTGTTCCTCTTTGCGGCCATTTTGACTCTTCAAGGCGCCACCTAGTCCGCTCCTCCGCTTCGTCTACCGTGACGACTAAGCGCGCGGTACACTTCGAATCACCGTCTTTTCTCCACTATCGGGAACATCGAGCGCGGTCGCTCGATCGCTAAACCGCGAACACCAATTCCCGTTTCCCTCCCCTTGTCGTTTCTTCACCTACCTCCTGCGCCTACCGATCATCCGACCAGATGGTACCACCAGGTCGAGCGGGTCGGAGCGATCCTCCGCGGATTGTCCCGGCCAAGCACGTGGTGCTCGCTCCGATGGGCAAACACGTGATCGTCACCGAGGTGCATACACCCCCCTGGAACCACCAACACCGGGCACAGGCCGTGCGAAACGAGGAGCCGTGGCACTTAGGGTTTTCACTGGACCGATTCGACAGCTGACGGTCGAAGGAAGATGGCCGAAAGAATGGTTCGCGACTCGAGCGGACGTCACCCGCGCGACCACGCGAAAGAAGCGACACCGCGTCGAAAGAACGGAACGTCGCGTGAACGCGCTGGTAGCAAGCAGACAGAGCACACCGGGGTTCCTGGCAGACAGGGAGAGGAATACGAACTAAGGGTTCTATATCCATCCGACGAGCGACGAGGAGCCGGGCCGAGTCGAGCATAGCATAGGGAGCAGAGCAAGGAACACTGGCACCACTCCTGGTAGGGGTAGCCGACGTCCGTCCCGAGTCTTTCCTCATCTGCAAGTCGTATAACCGAGCTAATTATCAAGTTAATATGGCCATTCTGTATGGAACCCCGCGAGAGAGTGGGTGGAAGCGAGATGCCGGCAAGGGGTGGCGCCCGGCGTGCGAGCGAGACGGTCTGAGGTACATTGATATTATAAGTTGCTTCAATCGCTGTATTCATTTGTAAACTAACCAGGCTAAATGTATTCACCACCGCGAAGCGGCGCGCCGATAGGCGGAGCCATGGGTACCCGGGCTACGACGGCGCCCTTCCTTCCTTCTTCCTTCCTTCCTTCCTTCCTTCCTTCCTTCATTCCTTCTCATCATTCGCGCAGTTTACTCGCATTTATATCCGCGATATACCATATCGTTTGCACTTTCACTTTGCCCCCTTCGACTTGCCGGTTACGTCGAACGGAACCACGCGTGCCCCCAGAAACTCCACGACCGATTCCTCGGCCGGATTTTCGTTGGGAAAATTTCCAAGATTCGATCGTCGAGGCGAGCGCTTTCGAAAGATCGACGGGATAAGGAGGGAACTGTAACTGTGACGCCTGAAAGAAGATGTGATCCTCCTCTTTGTGCGAGTCGACTTGCTCGAAAACGTATGGAGCGAGTCGGAAGGGGTTCGAGAAATCAATCGGAATACAGATGCATCGGGGATCAAAGTTCAGTCGAACATTCTATTTCGAAAGGGTACAGACGCGCGGAGCGGCGGGGCACACACTCGGCACGTCATTAGGTTTCATGTATTCAGATTTTTTTTCCTCGAGAAGGTACGGGCTGTCCGTATTATTATTCGGGGCAACTTTACGCCCACTGCCTCCTTTCCCTCCCGCCGTTCTACGTCGTTCTCCTCTCTTTCTTCTTGCACGCCGGTGTCGTCCTCCTCCTCGTCGCCGTCCTAGTCGCAGTCGCCGTCGTCGCCGTCGTCGCGGCGGAGCTCACCGCGAAAGATGTCGAGGGCGACTTCTTACGGTTCGACTCGAGAGCAGAGACCGCGGAAATATGAATGCATAAATGCATAAGTGCTCCCACCACCGGTGTCGCCACCACCACCTGCTTTTCCCGCCTACTTCGTTCCGGTCCTGATTCGGGATCCTCTTCTTTGCCGGAGCTTTCCGCCCTTTTGCCTGCGCAGAGCCAAATCCACCTTGATCGCACGTCGGATGACAAATGCATTTCGCCCGTTACTCCCGTTCCTCCGCTATCATCTCGCCGCGAACGACGGGGTCGGCCTGCCGGGTGTCACGCGGAACACGTGGCCCCTACGCATTCCCTGTATAAATCGCACTCCCACGACGGGCGTTATAAAAAGGACTAAATTACCGGCGCGCACCTAGCAAGTAAATAGCACGCAATCTACGGAGATTGTAATCTGGCAGGCGGGAGGCCTGCGACCCGGCTCGAGACAAGAGAGTGTAATGTCGGTGGCACGACGCGAGATTAAAAGACGAATTAGCATAATGTGTGCACGCGCGGCTCGAGCCACTGCGCTAGTCGAACACTCTTCCTTGCAATATCACTGGGTCGGCCGGGACGCACTTGGAGGAGTCTTTACGTGTAGCTCCTAATCCACTTTTGATACATCGCCCCCGCAGCGCTTGGAGGAGCGTGTTTGCCAACAAGCGAGAGGAGCGTGTACACGCCGGGCAACAGTGGGTAGAGCTTCTCTGTCGATTTTTTAATCAGTGGTTCGGAGGGTAGTTCGACGGGCATTCTCTGTGCGGCACAAAAAAAAAAAAGAAAAAGAAAAATAGTCTCGATCGAGGCACGAAGGGAGGGCGGCGAAGGGGTGTCGGCGATGCAAATAGCGCGTTTAATAAAGTGTCGCAACGGCCGTCATTTGAATACCGTGGCGTATCCACTTTTCTCGTCGAGGTGGCGAGGAGAAAGGCGAGACGGCGAGGAGAACCGACGAAAAAGAGATTGCGATCGCCAGACGAGCCGCGAGATGAAAAGCTGAGCGCGGACCGTCTACAAGGGCGAGGTTCCACGTGCACAAGGGGAAAACAAAGCAAGGGGAGCTATAAAAACTCGAGGAAACTGGAAGAGGCCGAAGGAGATCTCTCGTGGAAGACGGGGCCGGTGTCATGCGGTACGGAGGGATGGCCGCCGGATGATCTCGATGTTGGCGTACACACAAAGAAGGGCAGTCGTACGGGAAGGTGGCGAATCGCACCTTCGCTTCATGCATGATTCAGCCGCAGTATCTCATTTCATCCGGTGGCTCCGCTAAACTATATCTCCTAATGGTAATGCTATTCCGCGGCACATATCTCTTTATATTACGTGGATTGGTTGGCTGACTGGCTACTAGCTCACGGGTCCCGGGGTGGTGTTACGCCTCGACGAGAAATGCAGCGCGGCTCGTCCAACCCCTTTGCACCCTCCGCGGGATCCCGTCGGATCGTCGGGCCTTACCTCCTTTTTACCACCCACGAGGAAGACTACCCCGCTGCGGCCGGGGCTTCGTACGTGTGCTCGCCGCGACGTGTCTTTGTTGAATGTCAAGCGCGCGTGGGTGATCGCGTACCCCGGCTGCCTCTTGAGCGCGGAGCATCGGGGAAGAAATAAAGAAAGAAATTGTTAGTTCTCGCTGTTTTAAATTACCATTTATTACGACACATAAACCCTACCGGGGCCCCGGGAAGTCCTACCAGCGGCCATCTTGTCCCACCCATGGCTGCGCCGATGGGGAGGGTGGGAGCGACGTTAGGACGCGGAGCAAGAGGAAACATCCTCGAGAATCAAGTCTATATCACCTCGTCTTTTACTTTCAACCCTCTTGCCACCCTTCTCGTTCTTCTGCCTCTCGGTTACTCCCTTTTCCCTTCTCGCGCTCCTGCACTCCTCCTCGTTCACCCGGGGTCTCGCTATACCTACACGAGCGTTGCCGGGGGGTGGTTCAAACCCCTGGTAATGATCATTACCTCCGGTATAGTGACAAGTGAGACCGGGGAACCGACGCTACGGCTGCAGGAAATGGCCACAGATAACGCTGTCACGGCCATTTTTATATTATGACGAATGGATCATCTTTCTTTCGTTAACTTTGCCCTCTTTGGTATCGCAAGCGCGCGCTCGTCTAAGGGGAGCGCCGTGATAGATTTCTCGTAATTATTCGCGCGCTTCCCGTGCTTTAATCGTACTTTTTTTCCTCCTCTCCTCTCCCCTCCACGGAGAACTATCGAAACATAAATAATCGCCGGCATTCATCGTTCCCCGAGGTTAACGGGAACACCGGGGATATTTTTATACGGGAAAAATTGCCGTTAACGTTCGGGTCGGAGGCAAAATACAGAAGAATATCGCAACTCCGCTCCGACAAACGGTCGTTCATCGTTGGAGTATCCTTTTTTCGCGACCTTCCCCGGAGGTGGTGGCGATCATAAAGAATCCGAAAAGTACCCAGCTCCGACGATATCCCTCGGTCTCCGTTGCAGAACCAGCACCCCGTGGCGCACGAGCTGCCCTTTTTCAGCCCCCTCGGACTGGCCACGCGGCAATAACGGTACCGGCCAGCCTTTCATATCGTATCGGGCCGGCTCGTCTATGTGGAAATGCGATCACTTAGAAGCAGCCTCGAAGTATAATTCGACCGAGTCCGGCCGCGTATGTGTGCCGGACCGTTGCGTTCGTGTGAGCCAACAGATCGTATATTTTTTATTATTGGCCGATGGAGCCAGTTCGCGGGGGGGTGGTGGTGGTGTGGAACGGGTGCTAGGTGGTAGGAGGTTTCGATAGCTGACCACTCGAGTCCGTTTGCTCGCTTCTTCTCGCTCATCCCCCCCCCCCCGATCCTCCCTGCGACCCTCTTCGCCAGCCGCGAAAGAAAACGACCGAACGATAGGTCCGTTTGTAGGCGACCGCGGCCACGTCTTCGTAAATGTGTTCGGCCGAGTGCTCTCCTTGCGGTTCGCTGGATCTCTCTGGGGTCGGGGTCCGTTTTATTGAGTGTGGACGTCGGAGAAGCGATTCTCATGTTTTTACATCGAGGCAATTTTTCCATCTCGCCCCGTTTGCCTCGGAGAACATGGACCTCGGTCCGGCCACCTGCCTCCCGACCCCGTCGTCCCCAGCTCGTTGCTCTTCCTCCTCGTTGATTCTTCGATCGGACCGGACCATCGACTGACAACGTACGCCGGTTACGCGACTGGAAACCGAGAGACTTCGGTCCACTCGTGCCTTGGGAAAAACCGAGGGTCCACGATACGACGTTGGATCGACGTTGTTTCAACGATTACCCTTGCCCCATCCCCGACGCGTCCGTCAAACCGGACCCCCGGATTCGCTGGGATCCGAATCGACACGTAGATCGAGCGACGCGACTCGCTCGCGGTCGTTCGATTCGATCGTCAAGTTTGGCCGCGAGCGCGCCGCTAAAATACGACGCCTGAACATCGGCGAAGGTTAGAGGAGCTAGACGAGAGGGGTATGTCTATCGCAGGAGGGTATCGAAGGCCGGTCGATCTGAAAAGCTCCTTCTGGAAGACTCCTTTTAGAAGTGGAGTCGCCGGTTGGCTCGCCCCCGCGACGGGGTGTTCGCCAGAAAGGCCGGGGATTGGTCTAGGACGTTGGCTGTCCGTGCTCTCCTCTCTCTCTCTCGCCCGTCTCTTCCGCGGTTGCTTCATTATACGTTGACCTAAGAAAATCAACCACCCACCGCCGGCACCGTTCGTCCTCGGCCTTCGTCCTCTCCTCCCGTGTACACCGGCAACCAGCCACCGACGTTCGCTGCAGTATCCTGGACCAGCCATGGAGAAGCGACGAGAAGAGAAGGAGGCAGGCGGGGGTGGAGGGAAGCCTCGAACAACCGAACCAGGTGCCCCGACTCAACCCCCGCAGCCTCGTCTTTCCGTTCCACCCTCTCCTTTCCATCGCCTTTCTTCCTTCCGTTCGTCCGCTCGTCCGCCTGCCTGTTCTTCCTTCCTCCCGACGAGCCGGCGCTACACGGAAGGAGGACGAGAGGAAACCACCAGGGGTAACTCATCGCTTATGGATACTGATGACTCGCGCAATGAACTCAGACCGCGCTAAGGGTGGTAGCAGTGCGGTAAACCCACCGTGCTTCCCTCTTCCCTTGTCTTTTCGGCATCCCTCCCCTCCTGCCCATCGTGCTCCCTTTTCCGACCTTCGTACTTCCTCCGCGTTTTTCCCTCGCTCATCCTTCTTCTTGCCTGCCGTTGCCTCTCTGGAGCACCGCCGCCCGCTCCAATTCGATCCTTCAATAACATTTTCCCTCCATCCCTGGACCCGTAGAGGGAGGGTGCCGTGGAAGCGGAGTGTATCCTTGCGTATCGGATCTCCGGCACTTTCATTTCGCCGACAACCGATCCTCGTACGAGATAAGCGATTAGGTAGCCGGGCGCGGACAGGTTAACGCGAAAAATGGGAATAAAGAATGCGGGTGTCGTCGTTTCATCAGCCTGTAACGAGCACCGTGTCGCGTAGGAGAGTGTCGCCAGAAAACGTTCGATATTCGACGACCTTTATTGGACGACCGTCCCCTGTATTTAACTCCTTCGACGAACGATTTCCGCGTTTCCGAGATATCGTAGTAGCCATGCATGTATACGAGATTCCGGTGTCGTATCCATTTTCGGTCCGTGCCTCCCCTTCTCACGGCCATTCGTTTCTATTACCCCGCGTTAAGGGAGATCCAGCAGTCGGCCGACCCGGAGGTTAGATTTATTTTCACTCGACGGGTATTTTTTTATGGCCCTGCCCGCGCTCTCGACGGCCCCCGGGATACGCGGCGGGTAGGGATGTTTCTCGCGCCCAATACGACACGGTCGGACGAAGGATGCCGCGTGCACGTATCCGCGCCAACTCGCCCGTCACTGAATCATCCAGACGCTGCGCTGACTTTCGCGGCATCCCCGTGAGCGTGTACCGAGGCGACCGGTCTTCCCGTATAATAAACCCATAAACACCCCTGTTGCCCGCGGCAGGAAGGGAGGATAGCTACGTGGAAGAGACAGAAGCTCGTCCACCCCGTCGAGCCGCGAAAAACGACGCTGGCCGTGGATAATCGTGGGTGCTTTGCGGACTCGACGTCGGTCACGGTGAGTATACGGTTTGCCGGGATCCTCGGTTTCGGAGCTGTCACGATCCAGGATCCGGGGATCGTCGGGCGAGATCCGCGCGGTTAGCCGAGATGATGATAAATAAGGAGGCCCCCGCGCCAGGAAGGGAAGATGGAAAGAACTGCGAGGGGGCAGGGAAGCGAAGACGGTGGCAGCGCGATTCCTGTTGCAGAGCTGCACGCGTAGGCTCGCGGGCTCGTGAACGAGACGACCTTGTGATTGCTCGATGCACGAGGCGCATATATACGCGCACGAGGGGAACGCGTTACGTGGCGGATACATGGTAAACAGTATGGCGTGGGAGAGGCTACGGAGAGAGGAACGGACAGAGAGAAGAGAATAAAGGGGACACGAGGCGGAGGAAGAGGCGGCGACGAGGAGGTGAGGTTGTGGCCGGCGAGGGGGAGAATTCCTAAGCACCCGGAGCGGGATGCTTACCTGCGGTAACGTTTAAGCGGTGGAGTAAGTGCAAGACCTTAGTGCGCATCAAGGAAACAAACAGCTGGCGCGCGCAATATGAATTAAACATGCCGATTAATAATTAACAAGTCGCCGGCTCTCGCGCGCCTATGCCGGCTAGGTGGTAGGTGCAGTATCTACTTTTGTCATCGTCCGACCCGTACCCTTCTTCTTCGTCTGCCTCGCTCGGTCTTCGCGCGTTACGGGGTGACGCGGCCCGCTCGATTAAGCCTCGCGATCGACACCGATCCACGGCGCTGGATCAGCTGTGTTCGAAGGGTATCGCGTGCCGGCCGATTCAAGAACGCTTCGACTCCGCGCGATTCGAGAATGCTCCGCGTTGTAGCACCTTGGCGGATTCTCGTGGGATTCTCGATCGAAGATTTCGTTCGCATTCCGTTTTCCGTGGAAAACGAACTCGTCGCTTCCCCGGCTGGTCAGTCCGAGGACGCGGCTCGGTCTCGGGCGGGCGACGAGAGTCCCCCGACGAGCGGGAAGCTAGAACGAGCAGGCGGCGAAGGAAGTTGGTAGGATCGCCGGTAGGATATCGCGCTGTCGTCTCTTCATGTTTATTAATGTCCCGTACGTCCGTCTATCGATTCTCGTCGTTTCACTCTCGTTCCCCGCGAGATAATGATACTGACCTATGCCAGCTGTCGCGCGGCGGACGGCTTAAGTGGCTTAACAGCATTGCGGATAGCTGAAACAACGATCGGCCCTCTTGACACATCGACTGAATACATTATTGTAAATGTCGCCGGCCGCGTTTATCGCCGCGGTCCCCCGGACGACCGGCGGGGAATCGCGCGTTCGATCGGAGGCTGCTGTCCGGTCGCGACCGCCACCCGAGGTGCCGCAGCGTCCGTCCTTGCGTAATTCGACGGACGGGGGCGGTTTCGTTTCGCCGTTTACGTCGCGTCGACAACCTTGCGCAACACCTCGACGAAATTCTCGAGGCTACGACGATTTTTCGCTCGCCCGCTCGTTAAAGCCATTCCGCGCGAGCGTTCGGATACGCGCTCGCCGTCGATTGTATCTCCGCTTCCGTGGGCCGAACTACGCGCGGAACGCGTTGCGAACCGCGGCCGCGTCTATTAATTAACGAGGAAACGAGGGCGATCCGATGGAACGTCGCGATAATCGAACGCGGCCGCGTCGAGGCTCGATTCGACGGAGGTCCTTATAATTGTCCAGTTCCGTCCCGCTGGGGCCGGCAGTCCGCGCGTTTTCCGTTGAAGCCCGCGTTTCCGCGCGGAGTTCATTAAATCCGCCGTGACCGGGGAGCGTTGCCATAGATGAACAGGAAAAGATTGATCGCAAGATGGAGGATGACTGTTCGTTTCGCCGAAGGGTCGGCCTTATCCCCTCGTTTCGGAAGGAGAAACACGCGACTCTCGGCCTGCTATTCCTGCTCGCACCGCGGATAGGTTCTCCGTGCCGGGATGGTAGGGTGACGAGTTCAGGAAGTATAACCATAATAGGCAGAAACCGCGGCGAGACGAGGTAGGAGGGACAGGGGGGTGGAGGTGGGGCGGGGACGAGGAGGGAAAAGCGAGGCAAGCAACGACACGAGAGCCGTGACGCCGTTCCTGTAGGGATTAATTAGCGATAAGGCTTCTAATGAGCGGCAGGTGAGCAAGAGAGCGAGCGAACGAACAGAACCGACAGCCAACTACGCGCACGCCGTCCGCTCCGATGCGAGACCTCGCCGGCCGTGCAGCCAGAAATATATTAACGAGAACTTATAACGATTTTTACCGTTCGAGGGTACCACCGCGGGGACCGGCCGGCCGATAAGGGTAAATAGTATATAATCACGGCGAAATGGCCGGTCGTTCCGCGTATCTCGAAATCGCTGCCCCCGTGACTGACCGGCAACCGGTGGCTCGTCACTTAGTCCCCGGCTCTTGGATCGCTTCTCCTCCGTGGTTTTCATCAACGTCGGTACGGCTGGAGGATTCCCGTTCCCGTGGACGCGAACGTCTCGCCGGCGAACGAACCGCGAAGAAACGACGGGCCGGTCGAGACGGTTACGATGCGAGCGTGGCGACCGTTCGGCGGAGAGCCGAAAAGGGTTGAGGAGTCACGTCCCGTGAATTGTGGGCCACGTGACAGAGGCGTGATCGAGGTGCGACCCGATGGAACAATGCCATCGGAGCTCTTCGAGGAGGAATGCCGCGGTGCCGCGCCCGTCTTTCCTCGATATAAGTCTGAGCATCGCGCTACTCTCGACGCCTACTTGCTAATCGTTCCCGATACCGGCTCGCTCTCCGTCGAGCGAACTTTCCGATTTTGTCGCGGCTGTGCTCGGCGACGCTCGTTTACCGTTCACCCGGACCGATCCACCGTTCGACGGGTTCGAACTCAATCGCGGGCATCTCGTTTCTTCGTCGACGAACGGGGCGAGTTCGTTGCTAGTCGTCGCTTCCAACCGCGCGCCGTCGACCGACGTTTCTTCTCGTGACGCATCCCCCGCATCCGGAGTCGACCCCCGCGACACGTTCCGCGTCGGAATGTCCCGGGACGATCTCGGAAAGAGATTCCGCGTCCCGAAGTCGAGGTGTCCCGGCACTTTGACCCGCGTCAATTTAGCTCGGTAACGAGGTTGGCGCCTAACGGGATCGCGCTTCCACTACGACGGGCGAAACTGGTAGACGAGATTCGAACCGGCGACGCTCCACGCCATCGGACGTGACACTTCGACGGACAGCCTATTGGCAACGGTATCGCCGTGGACACTTTCGACCGATCGTGGCGTTTCTCGAAAGAGTTCGAGCGTCCGCGGCGTCCACGCCCAGGCGGTTCGGGTAACGCCGTGTATCGAAACGCGGCAAGGTGTCACGGCGGGTTCGACGACCGGCTCTGGAAAGTTTTCTAATCGCGAAGGATCCGGCAACGCTCGCTCGAGCGCGCGAGCGCGTCTCTCCTAATGAAGTCGTCCACGTTGGAGGCGCAGGTAGAGGAGGGCCCCGTCGATCGACGGCCCGTTTTCCACAGCCATAATGGACCGTGCGGCCGAGCCGGGGGCACCGGTAAGGCCGCCGTTCTCTAAGTAGGCGCGGAGTGCGTGTCACGCGCGTCGTAAGAATGCGATAAGACGCGTGTCACGGCGGCGAACAATGCAAAGCCGTTCCGTTTCGTTCCATTCCGAGCGGCATCGCCGCGCCATTGTGCCGGGCCGCGAGGTTCGGCAGTGCCGATACCATACGCGACCTCTTCGCGCAGGAGCGTCGCCCGAGCCTGACCTTATTCCACGAAAATGCGCGCGACACGCATGCCAAGTCGCCGCCGAGAGTTCCGATCGGGTCAAGGCACCGCGAACTTCGCGCGTTCGACTTCGCGTAACGAGCGTGTCCGCGGCGAGCGTTTCGCCGCCCTGGCCTCGAGAACGTCTCGCCGCGGAAAGAGGTTCCCGCGCCTCGTCGGACATCGCGCGACGATAAAGATTATCACGGCGCGGAGGGTGCACCAGCGGGTGTCAGCTCGTTACGCGGCAACCGTCGGGCGCATCCACTTACGAACGAGCGTTCGCACAGCGTCCGCTCGACTTGGGGCTCGCTACGCGCGCGGGTCGATACACGCGCACATTCGCGCACGATGTTATTACCGTGCCGGTGCAATTAAAGAAGGAAGCCTAGAAATTAGCGGGTGGCGGACGTACGTAAGTATAGAGTTGGTCGGTGTACGAACGAGCCGGTGATACCGGCTACGAGAACCGGGGATGCCTTGCAGAGTTTACGTTTCCAGGGGGAGAAAGGGAAAGAGAGAGAGAGAGAGAGAGAGAGAGAGAGAGAGAGAGAACGACGGTGGTGAAACGAGACCCGACCGAGGAGGGACGAAGAGAACCCTACGTGCCTCCTGAATATGCATAGGCCAAACGAAACGGGACGAGGACGAGATAAGGGCCGACTTATTTTTCCTGCCTTTCGTTCCGTTTCGTCCTTATTTTATTTCGGCGCTAACTGCTACCGCTACCGGAGACGATTCACTCCTTCCACTTCTACATGGCCCCTCCCGCCGTCCTCGCTGCAACGGTTTAAAAATGTCTCGTCGGTGGACGGGGTTCGAAAGGGCGCCTCGCGTTCGACGGAACGCGCCTTTCTCGAAGGGTCAACGGAAACACAGGTCGGACAGTATGGAAATAACGCGTAGAGGAAATCGGTGGCGATCGAAGGAGACTAACGGTTGACAGAGGGGCGAATATCCGATGGGGCCGCTAAACGGTATGGTTAATTCTTCGACGGCGTCGTGAACGAGGAACGCCCGTCGAGGGATTTTTCTCCAACGACCATAATTCCCGCGCTCGCCGCGCAAGGGAAGGGGATTCGAGACGATACGAATTAAATTAATGCCTCGACCCGGTGAAACGGTAGCGCCGCGTTTCGCTTACAATTAAGCTCCATAAAACTGTAAGCAGCGCCGCCCCAACCACCCACCCACCGTGTCCCGTCCCGGCGCAATGAATATTTTTATTTAATACCCCATTAGCGGTTCGCCGACCCTGACATCATCCGCGGAACGCCGCGGCACAGTCGGCCGAAACGTGCCGACGCGACGGGACGCGACGGTTCGCGCGAGTCGACGGGAAAAAAAGCGAATGATTTCTTATCGCTCACCGAAAACGACGATTCCTCTTCCTGCCGATTGCCGCGACGATGGTAAGCCGCCCGCCATGAGAACCTGAAACAGAACGCGATGATACTTATGCAGATTCGCTGACAACGACAGAGGGGTCAGGAGGGCTTATCGAAGTTACGCGCAGGCCGCTTATCGCGGGCATGGCCCGGAGGAGGCTCGAGGAACACGGTTACCAGTCGGAAGTGTCGAAAATCGGTGGGTCGATTAGTATGCGCCCTGTCGCGTCGCGGTGCCCTGCGGGTTGTCCTTAACGCGTGACGATGCGTTGCGCCCAGCAAAACCCACTTCCTCTTTCCCGCGATGGCCGATCAGAAATAACAAAAAAAAAAAAAAGGGAAAAAAAAGAATCATGAATATGCATCGCGCAGTCCCGGCCACGACCGTTTGCCGGCATTTCGCACCCGGCTGCGACGGCCCCGGATCGTTGAGGTCATCCTGTATTGTGCACCGCACGACCACTCGCCTCTGCCACGGCGGGCGAGTGCAGTTGCAGCCGAGCCTGCAGTTGTTGCAACTCACCTGCCGTACCTGCTCGATCTAACGTATCTAGCCGGATAAAGATACGCGCGGATCGCCTGTCCGCCGGTCTGCTGTCGCATCGCGTCGCTCGTTATTCCCACGGTTTTCTACGTAGCCGTTCGATATTGCTTTCTGCGCGTCGGCCGGTAACCCTTAAAGGGGAGTACCGAATTCGAAGGTTCTCCAAAGGATCGCTCGGCAATTTTGAAGTCGAACGATGGGTCCGCGAGGGGAAGTGGGACAAGCAGTTCGAAGGAGGTCGAAGGGCCGAAAGACTCGAGGACGAACGCCCTGCGGGAACGAAAGGCAGCTCGCGGCAGGAAGGAAACGCGAAATAAATACAACGCGGCAAGGGTTGGGGGGGGGGAGGGCGAGGGTTGAGGAAGTCGGCATGCGGTGGTCTCCGACTAGAGTCCCGGACTGGAACTGAAACTGGACGGCAGTTCGGTCAGAAAGATACATATTTTTAAATATTTTAGTCACGGTTCGCAATCGCCTCGTCACGCAGCCTTGCCACCTACTGGCTACTACCCATTACGTGCATACCAGTTTGCTGGCTACGTAGTTGGGCATACCGACTCTCTGTACCTTCTCCGTTTCTTCCTACGAGCACGCCAGCCGTTCGTTCCCGCCGTCTTTCGTGTCTTTCCTGCGCACTTCTGTCCCTCTTACCCCCTTTTTTTTCTTTCTTTCCCTTCGTTCCCATCGTCGGCCCCGCGTGGCAGGGTTCGAGCAGGGTCCGCGAAATTTTACGGGGAAGCTTCGTTCGCGATCCGTTTCGCGATCACGGTTTCGCGGGAATCTGTAGGCACGCCTCGTAATCGTACGATCGACTCGAGCAGTGCGCCGTAAGCATCGTGTGTCAGCGGCGATCGACAACACGGCATTCCAGGTAACGATATCGATCGCTCCTCGTGACGTGTTTACGGCTTCATAAGCCGCGCGTTCTTGCCTTGACAATGAGTGATCCGGTTTTAATGAAGCGCGGCAATTATCGTGTATACCAACGCGATACATAATTCATGCAGAGCACGCTTATCGCGGTTTTATCTGCAATACCGATATCCACCGCGATGACGAACGATTTATCGTATCGCTGGATTCACTCCAGTCGTTTCGTCGCGCGGAAAATGTGGTCGCTTCGCAAATGCGTGAACGGCGTTTCGCGGGTCCTGGCCAAGTTCTCGCCGAATCTGGTATCCTAGGTTCGTAGCTCCCGAACGATCGGTCCGATTCTCGAGAGCCGCTTTTCCTCAGGCGTAATCGGTACAGACCGACGCCTGTCCGCTCGTAATTCGCATCAATATTTCGTCGAAATTCGCCGCGGCGAACACACTCGGGCTCTCGTCGTTCGAAACAGAACGCCTGGTCATCGTAGCCCGCACGCCAGCCGTGTTTATACGAAACGCGAGCGTTTAATTAAAACTCGACGGGATCGGGATGAAAAATTAATTTGGTCACGTAACCGCGCGAAGCTTGGACATCGCCGTTGCTTCGCCTCCGCTAATTATTGCCAACCGGCGGGCGAAAGTTCGCCGCCGACCGATTGTACGCGCGAGCGTAATATTAAACGATCCGTGGATTTGTACGCGTACGCGCTAGGCGACGCGCGGAAATTCGCCCGCGACCGCGAGGGCCAGGCTCGCGATCGGACAGCGAGAGCGAAAGGGTCGCGGCTCGTCAGCAGTCGAGGGCGTGCACGCGTTAGAGAACAATGGGCACGGGGAATTCGCGGCGTGTCCGCGCGACCTTATAAGCGGACCTCGGGACGAGGATTCGAATGGCAAGAAGGCGGACGGAACGCGGGCGAAAAATCGCGCGGGGCGGCGAGCAGCGTCGGCCGAATAATGGAAAGTGAAAATCTTTTGGTAGCGGGGACGCGGATCCCCTCTTAAGTACGGTTGATCTTACACGGATCCGCCGGAACGTCGGCGAGAAACACCGGACTGACACGAATTTAACGAGGAGACGCGTGATTAAGAGAGGACGGGCACGACGAAGGGGGGGTCTGCCACGGGCAGAAAGAAGCGACGAGCTTCGAAGAAAGGGGGTGGCATTCGCGAGGGGGAGGACGCGGGGCTGGGCGGGCTGGAAACGAAGGCAGCGTGGCTTGGAAAAATGCGAGCCTCCGTCTCCCCGCATATATTTCCATACATCAGCCCGTCCAAGTTGAGCCGGAGCGAGCGAAAGACCGACCGGTCGCGGCGGCTGGAGACTGACGACCGGGCCGGGCGAAGGAGGCCCGCTGGATAAGGGGAACCAACGGAATAAATCCAACTAATTAGACGAGGAAAAACCGCGGATTAATTACCCGTCGCCTTCGCCTCTCCTTGCCCGTTCGCTATCCTCGCCCTCCTTCCGGCCGGCCCGACCGGGAAAAGCGATTTTTCATCGAGCCGTCACGAGCTTTCGCGTTACCGAGCGCACCCGAGGCGAATTGTCTATCGGCTGTCCGAGGAACGAGAAACAGCTGAGCAACGGCGAGCGGGCGAACATTAATCGGCGCGCCGCGCGAAGAAGGGCGATCCCATTTTCGCGGTCCGATTTTGCGAAACGCCGATGCATCGCTCGGCAAATAGCGTCGATGAGGGAAAAGTAGGATGACGGTGGTGAGGGTGACGAGCGTCGAGAGGTTCGCGCGAGCGTGTACACCCGCCCACGCACACAGACACCGAGCTTTTCCGCGACTCCGGAGTGTTTGCGAGCCGTTCGAAAGCTCTCGGGTTCCAGGAAGCCGCGCGGGAGACGCCAGCAGCACGAGGATGGAAGGCTGAAATGCAGATTTCGTGCGACTCTCGAGCCTCGAAAGCGTCTCTCTGCCCCTGCTTACCTATCTCTCTGTTTGCTCCGCTCTCACGCCTTCTCTTCCTCCTTCTGCCGCCGCCGCCCCCCGACCCCCTCAGCCCTTTTCGCTCGGCTTCACGGGTTTCGTCTTCCCTCCATCGTCCCTTTCCTGTTCACCCGGAACCTTCTTTCGTGCCATTTCATCGATGTTTCTCCCGATCGTGCTGGAATTTACTTTGCGCTTAGACGCGCCGCTCCGCAACCCCATTCGGGGCGTACCCCGTCCTGGGCGAGCGGGCTGTGATACTCTTGTATCGCGAAAGCGTTTCGACGCGTCGCGCGGATCGGATCTCGCGCGGCGTTTCGCGTCCGAAGGTGAGCACTGGAAACGGGAGGAGGCGAAGGAAGCGTACGTAACGTCGGTCGGGGGGGGGGGGCCTACGAAAGGCGGAGAAAAGAGGTCGCGTCATTGCTGGCCAGAGCCGGTGATCGATGGCGTTGGCCGTTATCTTCGCCACCCCCACTCGGCTCCGCGGTAATTCATCATCTCGGTCTGTTTTTCACTTACTTTATATGCAACATATTCCGTAATTTTTATTCAGTCAACCGGCCGTCTTCCTTGCGTAGCAACCCTCGGCGCAGGCCAGCTCGTAAAACAACGAGCTGCCTCGTGGACCATCCACTGACGGAGCAAGGAAAAGAGAGAGAGAGAGAGAGAGAGAGGTAGCAAGGGGGTGAAAGACGATGGGAGACAAGAAAGCAAGGGCGTCAGCGGTAGCGTCTCCTTCGTTCGGACGGACTGTCCGCGAAGTCCGAGGGGTTACGCAAGCCGCACTCTATATGCTAAAGAATCTCGATATGGAGATCCGCTCTGAACTCACCCCCAACCGGTCAGTTTGATTTATTGGCCCGAAATCGGCCACGCTAAATTTCTGCGAAAATATGCTGTCCCGACCGTGCGTCCCCCCCCAGGCCGCGAGTCCTCCACGTGGAACAACACTCGTCCACGTTGCCCCCGGGGTCAGACGGGGTGCGTCATTTCCATAAAATGCGTCCGCAGCACCGTGGACATTTTCTTCGTCGTCTTCGCGGCGGCGAATCTAGCCCGGGGAACGAACGAAGCGTGAATGTTCGCTGCCTTCTCTGCTCGCTGGAACGACGACCAAGCCAGGGTGACAGTTGCACCGGAGTGCTTATCGATGAACGACCGTGCGCCCGGTTTCGGCACTTTTCCGGGTACGGGGCGGCGTGACGGTTACAGTCACGGTCGTTCTCCACTCGTGTCACCCTTCGGTGTCGGCCCGTAAAAGCATCTGACGCACGACGCGGCGCGCCATCGGGCTCCGGGCTCGGCCTCTCTAGATCGTATCGCGGAGGTCACGGTGCTTATGTACCGGTCGCTAACATATTTTTAAGTAGCGGCGATACCGTCTACCGGCGGGACCGGACACGGCCACGACCACCAAACCGAACGATAGCCAGGACACCGGCCGAGGCGGAGGCCCCGGTATTCGAGGCTGCCAGCGCTACACGCTACCAAACGAGAAGGCACCTGTCGCGCAAGGTGTTCCCAAACTCCTTCCTACGACTTCGTCAGCGACACTCCGCAGCCGCGGATCGACCGTCCCCGCTACATCCCCTGCTACCCTCGAACCCTCCGCTCTCGCATCTGGACACGAATCGAACGCGGAACGTTCGAACGCGACGAAAGAACACAGCTCGCGACAAGCGAACGGCGGAACACCTGGGGCATCGGGGGGGAAAGGCTCGTCGATAGCGAATTCCCTACTCGTTCGCGATTAAAACCGCCGGCATCTTCGCGAAGATGCCACCAACGTTCGCCGCGAGCGTCGAGCAGCGAGCGCGGGGAACAAGGTTCGCAGTCGTACGCTTAGCGGGGCGCAGGTGAAACGGTTTCGTGGAGGAGCAGGTGGAGCCAACGATACGTTCGGCGTGTGCCAAGGGCGACCATGCTGACCTCGACACCGCGGCAACCGTAGAGATCCCTCGGCCGAACGGAATCGTGGCGATCGCAGCTGCGCTTTATCGTCCGGAAGACGAGCGAAGAAACGGGTAAGGCGCGGAGCTGAGGCGCGTGTTTCAACGTCGTCGAGAGGAGTGATTAACGTTCGAACGGTGTGCCGGTGGGACGTTGGGCTCGATCACGATGCGTCTGCCGCGAACGACCGTCCGCCGGGGAAGCGACCGAGCGTCGACGGTCGTCGCGACGTCGCGCCGACCCCAAAACGACCCCTCCTCGCCGTGGAAGAGGATCTTCCGTTGCGCCGGAGAATCAAAGAATCGAAGACTCGAACAGTAAAAGGATTATCCGCAGTTATCCGGGGCTCTCGCCTCTCTTCCACGGGATTCCTAGGATAATGAATCCCGAGGAGCGTCTCGGAGATCCCTACGTTATCGCTGGGGCGAGGTCGAGCTTCGGAGGAGCTTTCAGCGGAGGAGAGCAGACCCGGGGCGAAACCAGAGATACGAACCCAGCAAGGGCAAGTAGATCCCTGCAGCGAGCTTGCGGTTCGTTTCGGGTCAGGCGAGCGGAGCTTTTCCAGCGGCAAGCAGCGCCTTGCCTTGGCAACTTCCGGCAGCTGGCTTTCCCGCAGACCTTGCTCGAGCCTGGAGTTCCGGAACAAGCAGCGCGACAGCCCGTGATCCCTTCTTTATCGGCGCTCCCAGGACGCGCGCGTCCTCCCTAACCCCTTTTTTCTTCTTTCCTTCCCTCCGTCGTTTCGTCGGGGCTCGCCGCGGTGAGGCCAAGGGGGCGGAGAAAGTCGTCGACCGGCGTCATAACGAGATATCGCACACGATAAGCGGTTACCGCACGGCAGCCGTATATACCTGTTAACGCACCGCCAATGTGTGCCGCTGTCGTACCAATTAATCGCCGGAAGATCCTTATCGCCATGGGATGTTTTCAGTCACGGCCTGCACTTTCCGCGCTCTCTGGCTTCTTCGTCCCGACGCGTCCCGTTCCGTGTCTGCCGACGTTCCCCGATACGCCTCCCCGACGCCTCGCGAGCGATCGCAGGAAATTCGCCGGCTGTTGGAAAAACCACGGACACCGCGAATCGGCGAGAGCCCACCGTCTATCCCACGGAGCGCATCGAGAGGGAACCGCGAAAGGCGAACGAAAAGAGCTGTACACGCATATCCATTTTCGATTAGTCGTGCGACTATCGTTATCCCTCGAAACCGGTAGCCGAGGAACGAGACCGTCCCGATCGTTCCCCGTGTCCCACAAAGCACCGTCGGATTATTCAGGACGGCCTGGGCAACGATACGCGTCCCACTCGTTCCATGGGAACGTCGTTTCGTATTCCGTGTAAGCGTCGAGACGCGACCTCCCCGTGTGTGAATGAAATTCAAGGTAGGTCGTCGGTCAGCCCATTCCGTTGGGTCGAACGAGATCTCTCGCTTGTCCTTGCCCCGCTCGTAACGCGTCCCCGCCACGAGGACGTGGATCGACGCGGACAAGATCGATACGCGTGCGTGAATAGGATACGTGAAAACGTGGGAAGATGCCGCGCGGTTAAAATCGGTCACGAACAACGAGCGCGCGCGTTGCGAGACCGCTTTCTCGATTCCTCGGCCTTCCATCGCGTCTTTTCCCGTCGTGCCCACGATTTCGCCTCGACGATCCACGCGATTGGACGGCGGATCGATCGTGACAGGGATCGTCAACGCATTCCTGAAACGAGCGTCTCCCGGAGGGATGCAGGGATGAGGTCGCGAACGGCGGTCGAAGCGAACGGCTGTTCGGTGGTTCGCGGAGGGGGTGAAACGCGGGCTCGGTCGGGACGAGATGGCGAAAGAGGAGCAGCGAAGAAGAAACGGAAGAAGACAGCGCCGGCAGCTCGACGGGCAGAGAGAAAGCGAGGGCGAAATGGGGAAAAGGGGGCGAACGCGGCGGAGGGGTCGAGCGTGGAGAGAACAGGAGGAAGCAGCGGGTGATTGATTTTTGTCGTGGCTTTGCCTGACGCTATCCGTTATATCCGCGATTGTGCGGACCTGCAGGGGGACTCCCGGCGGGTTCGCGCGGCGAAGCGACGACGGCGGGCGTCGCGACGCCGTCCACCGATTGGCGGTTCCCGTCCCCAGGGGGCGGCGCTAATCACCAGACCGTGCAGCACCGTGAGTCTCTACTGCACTCGCCTCGAAAGCACTCTACCGTGCATCGCTGCCTCCGATCTATATACACGCGATGACTACCACCACGCGCGACTGACCTCTACCTACGGCGCGTACGCCTCGGACGCACACACCGAATGCGTTCCATGGCCCTCGCGACCGCGCACCCTCCGCCGACGAACAGGATGTAAACCGACAACTATGACGACGGGAAATGGAATGCCCCGACCAGCCTGCTCGCTCGCTTATCCACCGCTTCGTCGTGCGACCGCTGCCCGAACGAAGGAGGAACGTTCCGAGATGCTGCGAGCTGCTCCACGGCGGACAAGCGCACCCGAGCTTTTTCAAACGGCAGAATCTCAGCGCAGGGACGTCGAATCGACGGGTCGACCGATCGACGAGCGAGGCGCCGTTCGCGGGGACGTGGGGCCGGTTCGCGTGGAATAGATCGGTGGGAATAGAGCGCGGCAGAAGCGAGCATCGCGCACAGTCGCCGCGGTAGTCTACGGGGCCGATACGGCAGATAAGATGCGAGATAGCGTGGATGCGCAGGCTGAGAAATACGCGGTTCAATCTAACGTTCGATCGCGAACGAACGTGGGAGTCGAGTTCCACGAGCGGGTCTTCGATGATGGGCGAGATCGTAAATTACCACGCGAGCCCGGCCAACGATTCGACTTAACCTACTGCACGACCGCCTGAAATTGATACCTGCGTGCTCCCTCCTCGTCTCGATCGAATTAACCGCGGCTAACATTGCCCGCCGCTCGACTACCGGCGCGCGATCGTTCGCACGGTTCCGGCCGAAAGTATCGGGAAATAAATCGGCGACGGGCGACGACGACGGCGGCGGATCGGTCCGGGAAATATTGAATTATCGCCGTGCAACGGCACCGCCGGACAGCGGCACCGCAAGATAGCGCAGTTTGTAAATACTTGTAAATATCTGCGCTCCATACACCAGTTCGCCGCGCGTGACCCGAATCTCTAATTTATGACAGGAGCGTGGCGCGCGTTGAATAGAGATTGCCCGGACCACGCAGCGGGTACACCGGCGCGCTATGCGGCATTGTGTGTTTCGAGTCGTTCGAGTACAAACGCGCCGTTCGAACTTTCCCTCTTACAGAGCCCGCGACGATCGATCGGAATTCGGCCGCCCTGCACATCCCGCGCGACGCGAAACATACGTACACACGTTGACACGTTCCGGGAAATCTACTCGATCCTTATCGGTCCCGGCGCGGCGATCGGTTCGGGACCGGTTCGAGCTGACCGCGATCGCGGGTTCTCACGACGCGGTTGATTTACGGGAGCGTGACAGCGTCGACAAGAGACCCGGCGGAATTGCCTCCGTCGACGATGAAAGGAGGCCCGAAAGTACGCGAGGAGTTGGGTAACGGGGCCGCGCGGGAAGTCGAGCAGGGAAATACGGATCGGAGGTTCGCCGATCCGCCGGGGCACGAGACGATAAGCCACCCGCGCTGATTTACGAGGATACGCGACGTCGTCGTTCCGTAACGCGCGCGCGCGCGCGCGCCACGATTCCACGGAATCGGCGAATCGGGGAATCGGTTGCGGTCGCGATTGCGGTCGCGTAGTCGTGCGCTACGTCCAACGATACACCGCTCGCCGTCGGTGGAAGTTGATAAAGGCCGATAAATCGCGAGCAAAGCGGAGTGATAATATCGTGGACAGGGCCACCGGGCGGCGGCGACGGAAGGAGGAAGACAGGCCAGTGTCACGGCTGGAGGTGGCGGAATGCTCGCGACGCAAGGGGCAGCGAGAGCTGGAGGTTGTCGCGGAGGAGGTAGCCGGCGAAGCGGAGGAACAGAGGTTTCGGAGTATGGTCGAGCGAGGGGGCGAGGAGAGCGAAAGGGAAGGTGGGGGGGCCTCGTCGTGGAGCGGAGAGAGGCAGAGCCGGGCGCGAGAGGGAACGCGCAGCGGAGGAAGCGGTGCCGTCGCTCGAGCGAGGCGAGAGCGAAGAGAAGCGCTGCCGTGTGCCGCCGCCGCCGCCGCCGCCGCCGCGAGGACAACGTAGGAGGGACCAATGGACATGCGCGGGTGTGCCGCGACACCACGGCGACCTTCTGGCCACCATCAGAAACAAAATGGCTACCTCGCCTCCTACCTCTGCCGCGAGATGGCGATAGAACCTTCTCCCCCTTGAACGCCATTCAATCGCAGGACCTGGATTGATAGTCGTATCAACCCTTAGTCGCACCTCTATTCCTTCGGGTTTTTTCCACCGCAGATTTCCATCTTTGCCGCCCCGCCGTCAGGATCGACGGTCGACGGTCGAAGGTCGAATACCCGCGGCTCTCCTCGGATCTCGCCGGGGCCCAAGCGGGCGCTCCCATTGACCGCTCCTCCGTCGGTTCGGGGACCCACGGGTCCTTCTAAACATCCCCGGCATGAAATTGACGAGAACGTTCTAAGCTCGCGGAGGGCGGCATCGATGCCTGCGGCACGAGAGCAACACGAGACTCGAGCGGCCGATTCCTGTACGGGGAACGAGCCGAATCGGAGTCCGGATCTTATCGGCCCTCCCAATTACGCGTTCGATCCGCAAGACGCTGGTGGAATTACTCTGGCGCACGGTCGGTGAACACGGCGGCGACAGATAGGCACTCGATACGCGGCGTTAATTTGTCGAAAGCACTCGCGTCAGCGCGCCACAGTGAATATCATTTGAATGCATTAAGCTCGCTGCGTGCACGCGTTTGCGTGGCCTGCGTGGACGCTGGTCGAGACGGTCGAGGTTCCGCGGCGATCGGCTGCCTCGAGACACCTTCCGCGAAACCGACCGGCGTTATTTTCGCTGTTCTTCGCGGGGTTCCGCTCGGGGGTTGGCGGACAACGAGATCGCGATTCCGACGATGGATCGACTTACGACGAGGCGGAGGCGTGGTATTTTCTTCGCGGCGAGTCGATCGGCCCCCTTTACGCTCGACGACGACGACGAGCCGATCTCGTTCGGGCAGAGGTTCGCGAGACGAGTCTGTCGGAGACATTGATTGGCGAGCGACGGGAGCCGCGCGGTCGGTCGGGACCATCGGTCGCTTCGTTTCCCGTCGCTCGAATGTTTTTAGGACGGTGGATAGGAGCCAGAGCTCTCATGCATATTCAACGGCACTCTCAACTCCTCCGTCACAGGAGGGAAAGAACCACCCCCGCGTCACCGGCGCATCCCTTAGGCACCCCTATTCACCCGCTCGAGAGAAAGAGACGGGAGGAAGACGGGGGCGATAGCTGATGCTCGGATAGATAGATGGGAACGAGCCGAGCGGAAGAGAGAACACCGCGGAAACTGTGGAAGAGAGGGCGGCGGTGTCGTTGCTGAAAGAGAAAAGGAGCCGGGACGGGTTGCTCACGATTTCCTTCATATTCCGCGTCCGCTTTTGTCGACGGTCGAAGATAACCGAGAGACGACCTCCATCCGTTCCGACGGAATCGTCCTCGGCGAAATTAGACAAACTTCCGGCGAGACGGAGGTACCGCTCGATCCGCTGTTCTCCCTAGCTTCGAACGCGCTCCCCGATGCGCTCGCCTCGATTTCCAGCACGGTCCGATAGAATGGCCGACTCTGAAAGCCGATGGACGATCCCGCGACCGTGACAATTCCTCACCCGGTTGTGCCGCGATGTCTCGCCGATCGCGCGGCTTCCCTCGACTCCTCGCGGCGCGGCGAAAACGTATGCAGTGATACGGTCGTAAAGGAAAATCCCTTAAGGACAGGCAAGCCACGGCGATAGCGGGAAGGGTGCTCGATCCCGACGGATGATCCGGTGGTTTTTCGGTCCGTCGCGGAGATCCGTCGCTTTAAAAAAGCGCGAGGAGGTTCGACGAGGTGGTGCGAAACAGGCGTACGGTTACGACGGCGATAAATTTGAGCGGAGGATTTCGCGGTTGAGAACTGCGAATGCCACGGCGCTGCGACGAGGGTCGCGGAAGGGCGGAGATCAGCTTCGAAGGAGAGAGAACGAGAGTTACGGAGAGACAGAGAGGGAGCGTGAGAGAGAGAGACAGGCCGAGTCCGTGGCTTCTCCGGGGATTGATATCCCTCGTCTTCCCCTTTGATATCTACCCTCGCGGCAGCCGAGTTCCTCCGACACCCTCGGCCGCCCTTCCTCTACACGGCAGCCCCTCTTCCACGCCGAAAGACAGATCGAACCACCCTGTTTACACCGCGATGCGATGATTTGCCAAATTAATTGGTTTCCCCTCCTTCGACTGCGTGCCGCCGCAGTCGTCTTCGTCGTCGAGCCGCAAGACCCGTCCGAGCCGCCTTCGCCGTGCAGTCTCGCCGCGCAAAAACCGCGAATAATCTTCGCCGGCCGAGTCGGACTTTCATTAACGGCGAGAAGGATGGGCCGCACGGTAATTTCTAACGAGGCACCGGCAGCGTTCCTCCTCGGGAACGCGAGAGCGCATCGCGAGCGTCGCGCAAAAACCGCTCACCTCGGATTCGCTCGTGGTAGGCGTGACGGCGAAACTGGATCGTTAACGAAAAAAATAGGGCGACCCAATAAGACGAACCGTCGAGGCTGTCGGTGCGTTCTTCCCGGCGCGGTTACGCGCCGCTCCTCTTCCACCCTCGGCGAGGTACGCTCGAGAGGAAGGGGCGGCTTCCCTTCGCGTTACTCTTCCCTTCCGCGCCCCGAAATCGCCGACAGTTCGGAGAAATCGACACGGCAATCGAGACGGGCCCCGACGAACGAACCGGGGGCGACCCGATCGAAATTTACGGCGCTACACCGCCACGAATCTCCACGGTGCTCGCCGATGGTTGCCGAATGGCACGTCCCGCGTTTGAACTCGATAATCGCCGGTCCACCTGATGACATCTGGTCCAGGAGGACGACCGAGCGATCCTTCTGATCGGTCGAAGCTGGCTGCTGGCGTGTCGCCGAAACTTTGCTTCGGCTTTTGGCTTTGAGATATCTGAGAGGCCTCGGCAGAAGCGGCGTCGACAGCAGAAGTTTGCTGGGCGAGGCTAGGGAAGCCGGGTATGCTCGTAAAACGTCGAGCAGCTTCTTTTTCGCGGCGTCTCGTCGCTTTGGGCGCCGAGAACACCGGGGCGGTGCCGGCGAAATGAAATTAAACAGGTCAGCTCTTTCGCCGCGGGAGCGCCTCGTCCGCGATGAACACGAGCTTGGACACGCGGGCGCTAACCCTGTCTGCGAGAGTGATCGGGGATCGGGGATCGCGGCAGGGGATGCTCCGGCACGGGAGGGGAACTCGTCGGAAACGGCGAGACCGCCGTTGTCGCGGCTCCTCCGTCGCGGGGGACCGCAGCGGAACCGAATGCTTTTCGCTGCAACGAAAGTTTCGCAAAGCCGGTACGTGTCGTCGGGTTCGTTTCCGGCGTGGAAACGGGAATCGAGTCTCCCCGCGAGTCGCCGAGGCAGGGTGAAAGTAATCAGCCGGATAGATCGTCTTGTTTTCGTTCCGGGTTCCCTCGTACTCTCCCGGCTTCGTTTGCTTTCAGCGTCGTCTTATTCTTTTGGAGAACGGGCGGGCGACAATCGATACCTGGAAAGGGTGGAGGGGGCCGGGCTGCAGAAAGGGGGGGGGGTGGACGGAATCGAAGAGGGTGTTAAGCAGCGGGGCCTGGAAATCGGGCAAAGAGGGAGGAGGGGGTGGCGCCTCATATTTTGCTCATTAGCGTCAGCATCGTCGTCAGCGTCGAGACACCCTTCGTCCCCGTGTTCCAGCCGAGGCCGAAGAGGGACCATCATCCATCATCTCCTTCTCCGTTTCGTTCGCGTCCAAATCTCCCTCTTTCGCTCGTCGAACCGCCCTCCGCGGCCGCTCAACCGCTCGACCGCTCGTCTACGCTCCGACAATTTTTCCCAGCCGCAGGATCGACCGCGTCGAAAATCGCGGTACGTCGACGGAGATACAACGAGCGCTCCGTTGGCGCCGGTTTGGCGTTTGGCTCGACGACGCGCGACACTTTCGCGTTCAAGCGTTCGAGCAACAAGTTACGGTTCGCGTTCCATAGACGGATGGCCGTGGCAGAACGACGCGACGGTGCCCGGAAACGAAAATGCATCCCAATTCGCTCGGTGGTCCGCGGAACGTCGGAAAGAAGATTCCCCCGGCACGGGTCAGCCGATCCCGCGGAAGCGGCGGTTGCGGTCGACGGCGGCCATCTACTTTCGCATGAAATCCGTTTTTAGCGACAGATCGTAAAGCGATTTATGTGCACGAGCGGCTGTAACAGCGATAGTAAACGGTAAACGCAGCCGGCGCTCGACCGAACCCTCGAACGCCGCGTGGTTAGTTGCCGCGTAAAGGACTTTATTACCCGTGCCGCATCGCGTGCCACCTAGTTACGCTCCAATAGAAAAATCATAAACAGGCTTTTTTATTCGAAACGACGGACCCTTCGGCCGTGTGCTTAACCGCGCCACATTTCGCCAATAGGGAAGTAAACTCTTTCGCCTCCGCTGCACCGTTCCTGCCTTTCCGAACCCGGTTCTCACAATTAAGCGTATCTAATTGCGAGCGGTCTCGCGATCCTCGTAAAACTGTGGACCACGATCCGAAGGTGTACGGCGCGCTCCGCTGCCAACTCGGTGAAGCACTCGGCGACGTGTATATTACGGGAATAATGGACGGGAATCGTCGAGACGGCGTGGTAGCGTTTATAGCCGATGCTCGAAACAGGAGCGACGATTAAACGACGAGGATTAACCGTGGATCTTTGCCACGGCGAATGGGATCTCTGGTCGGGCTCGGCTCGGTATCGCCGAGCACGGTTATTCCGATCGGGCCGCTCGAGAGCCGTTTTATCGTTGCACGGCGACTCGCTAACTTCGTCATAAATGCAGCGGCCAGTCAATGTCGTAACCCACGCACGACACGAATCGCGTGGGATAATGCGACTCGTAAAACAGGTTGTTGCATAAGAGAAATTCTAAGCATTCGCGGTGCCCTCGACGGGCAGTCGAGAAAACGGTACGGCGTACATTTCGGAATTGGAATTTCTTTCATTCAATTATTTTCGATTCTCTTTCGTTCCCGTTTCCTCGCGACGGAACGGACAGCGGTTCGCGTTGGATCGAAACTCATCGGGCTCGCGGTCATCTCCGATTTCGCGGACGCGCCGATCGAACATCCAAATTTCTTTCTCCGCCGAATTATTCTCCACGCGGGGAAGACGACTCCGTGGAACGGTCCCGGCGCAGTCACGACGGCCGATACGTTTAAAAGCGCGACTGTGCCGCGCATCCAGGAGGACACGTAGATGAAGAACTCCGACAGGACCGTCCGTGTGCGTGAGTGGCCGAGCGCGCGGGTAACGGAGCGTGTCCCGCGGCCTTAGTAGGCGGTCGCGTCGTTCCATCCGGTGTGTTCTCCACTTTCGGTGCACCAAGGTTTTTTCTACCTGTCCTCGTCTCACGTCCGTCCGTCCGTCCGTCCGTCCGTCCGTCGTCGAGCCGGCGAACAAAACATGGACCTGAATGTAAAGTCGAAAAAACCGTGGCGGGACAAGGTGGTTTTGTTTGAACAGAAACGGCCGGGGCTCGTGATGTTTTTACGAGGACGGAATCGGGCCGAAAAACGCCGCGGACGCGCTTCTTCGCTCGCGCTACACGAATATTATTCAAATGAACAACGGCTCGGTGCTCGTTGTCCCCGCGGCCGCCGAAGACCCGTCGCGAATCCAACGCCACCCTTCGCCGGGGGAACGTTTCTTCCCGAACGCCCGGTCGAGGTTGCCGTTCAATTAACGGAATGGCCGGTGCAACGAGGAGCCGGATATCGAGGGTCACGCGTTCGAAGTTCCCCGCGACGGTGGCAGAATCGGTCAGGAGTAAGAAGAAGCGGCAGGACGACGAGACGAGCAGAGATGGTATCTGGATCGCGGCATCGTCGTCGGGGCGCACGTACGAGATGCCGCGTAGACGCGGGTCCGCGAGAACGAGCGAGACGGGAAGAGGGAAGGAAGGAGCGAGGGACAGAGGATTCCGGGTAGAGGAACTCCAAGTGGGCAGCAGGGCGCGGAGAACGAAACGGTGACAGAACGAGATGGAGTGACTAAAGGGAGAGCCAGTGCGCTGGAATGGGATATATACCCCCTTTTTCGCGGAAGAGGGGGCGTATAGACACGGTGCCCATGGAAACGCGCAGGCGCCTTTCGGGAAGAATCCTCCGGCCCTTCTATCGCTCTCTCTCAACCCTCTGCCTCCCTCGCTCGACTTCGACCCTGCCTGCCAACCCCCATGGCCGCCTTTTCTCCGTAATACGCACTAAACACCCCATAGGCCGTGTTCGCTCTTTACGGGTTACACGCGCGACTTTGCTCTAGCCCCGCAACACTCCGCGAAACAAACCTTTCGTTCGCCTCCCGAACTGAAAGAGAGTTTTCACGCGCACGGGGCTCCGAGCTCCGAGGCATCCCAGTTTCGATCGACCTTGAACCCGGTCCGCGACTACGAACCCGCGAAGAAAGTTGGAAAACCTGTAAGCCGAACTTTCTCGGCCGTGTAACACACGCGGCCACGAATCCGAGTTTCTTCGGACCGGCCTTTAATTCCGTGACGCCGCGGTTTTGCTGTTTTTCAGCCGGCGCGGAAAGGTCAGTCATACAGCACGATCGCCAATTAGTCGACGATCGAGCGATTTGCCAAAGAAGTCGATCGCATGCACGGTGCAAGTTTTTTCCGTCGCCGCTTCGGCCGTTCGGCGGCGACCAGGCCCGAAGGTAACGCTGCTGGTAGCGGCAATCGATTTATTATCGAGCTTTTTCCGCGTCCACTCGGCCGGCGATTCGCCCGACCGACGATACGTCGAGAGGATCGTTCGCGGCAGGAAAAACGGGCCCCTTCGCGTTTCCCTTTGACGTTAACAAAAAGAGCGCCAACGAGGTTATACAATTTCCAACGGGGATACCGACGATATCCACGACAAAGGATCGAAGGGGCGAACGGTCCCGCGGGGCGGACGGAAGGTGAACGATGCGCGGGGAAATTCGACGCGCGAACACTTTGATCGGTGCTTTAAGACGGTCGCGCGCGCGCGCGCTCTCGGGAACGCGCGTGAACAGTGCCGAAGGATCTAGGTGCCACGGGGCACTGTAGCACGTAAGCGGGATAGACCCATAAAAATGCTAATTCTTATCGACCGGCCGCGACGGGACGGAAGTCTGCCGCCAACGCCACCGCTCTCGCTTGCATGCCATTAGCCCACAGACCTCGCAAACGCACCGCGAAGTTGCGTCGTCGCAGCATCGCCCGTTCCTCCTTTCGTCGTTCCCCTACGATTCGATTCGCGTCGATCGACGCGCGAGCCTCGCGGCGCGGCGATCCCGGTCGGGAACGAAAACATCGTTTCGGGGTTGCCGGGTACCGGGGCGACGTCGTCCACGACAGAAGCGAGACTAATCTCCGATACGGACGTGGATCGGATCCATCAATCTAGATTATAATTAATTGATAGTGGGAGCCACCCCCCTGCGGTGGGTGGCTGCCGCATCCCGGTATTCGTCTACGCAGGGCGGCAGTGTATTGCATCGGGGTATTAGGGGGAAGGGGTGCACAGGGGTGACTGTCGGTCTGTCTGTTGTCGACTCTTTATCGCGCCCCTGGTGAGTCGTCTTATGCATCTTTCATGAGGCAACCATCCAAGGGGTCTACGCTGTTCTCTCCGTACTTCGTACTACTCCGTAACCCGTACTTTCTCTCTCCTTTTCACTCGGCCACCCCTTCGCCGTCCCTCTCGGCGCGGTATCTTTTTCCTGCTCGATCTCGATTTCTGTCCATCTTTCGATGCCGCCACGCCGCCGCTGCGCCAACGCGACGCGGAAAACGCGCGAATCTCCGTTCGCGTGGGCTTTACGCGCACGGAATCCGAAGCTCTGTTTGTGCACCGCGTAGACGTTCCCGTCGAGGCAGAGTTTCCGCGAATCTTTTCGCCCCCGCCCCCGCGTTTCGTCTATCGCGTTCGCCGTGACGGTAAACCGTTCGCGTGCCACGTTTCCATCGTCTCCAATTTTTCCGACGACTCTCGTCCGCCTCGGCTCTTCGACTGCTCGTGGCAACCTTCGCGACAGGATATCGCGCGATCTCGGATCGGAGAGCAGACGCACAGGTATCCGGACGCGAGGACGCTCGAACCGGAAGCGGCCACTTTGCTAGGCGTGCTGGCGCAGGCAAATTGCTGTCATCGAACGTCATCGCTTGCCAACTTTATCCGCTCGTCGCCGAACGAGACGGTCAATTATCGTGTTAAACGTGCACGGCGTGCGGCTCGACACCGGAACCATTAGCGGCGCCGATTCGTGGACCGCCTCCTCGAGTCGATCGGCGCGGCTCTTTTCTTCTCGTTCGAGGGTCGATCGAATCCGTTCCGCGAGCGAGGACCGACCGCGACGCTTCGCGGACGGCGTTCAAAAATCGTCGGAGCGGAGACGCGCGGAACGAACGGGACGAGCGGGGATGGAAAAATCCAAGAGAAACGAGACTACGATCGGCGAGAAGAGCGGAGAATGGCGAGCAAAAAGGTATCGGAAAATACGAGCGAGCGCGAGATGAATTACCGCCCGGCGGATTCCATCGCACCGGCTGCTACCCCACTGGCCTGCGTCGGGTGGAACGACGCCTCGGTTTCCACGGGGTTGTAGCGCAGGAAAGGACGACGGACGTGGCGCATTACGCAAACGTATCACGCTATGTGGTCCAACGAAAACAAACAGAGCCAGAGCCAGCGACCCTTACACCCTCCGCGCGGTGCCACCCCTTCGAGCGGCTCATCCTCGGCCGCATAAGTAAATAGACGACCTCCTCGTCCCTCCGCCCGCCGTCGTTCTTCTCTCAGATCCACGGTCCATGAATTATCTATGCCTCGCGACGGATTCACCATTCCGACGACAGAGGTGCGCCGAACGAAGCGGGGAGGATGGGGGGATTGGGGGGTGGCACACCGGTGGGCCGCCCGGTAAGAAGAACGGAGAGAGGCAGGCCGGGGAGGGGTGCGATCGAGACGGAAAAAAAGCGAAAGGGTGGCTCGTTGTTTTCTGGTTTTAGACGTCGACGGTGGTTGTTGGGGCTGGGTTGTTCGGTCGGTGCTCGAAGCTGGACGAGAGGGAACGACCGAGAAAAAGGACGGCGACGGCAGGGATGGAGCAGGAGGGAAAGATAACACCGTGACGGATAGAGAGAAGGAAGCGAGGAAAATCGACGAGGACCGAGCGTGAAACGTGCGACGGCGTCGGCGGCAGTGATGGCCGGATCGGGGGGGTTAGCGGGGGTTGGCTGGGGGAGGGGCGGGGGTGAGCAACGGGCGGACAGGAGAAAGCGATCGATGCTCACCCTCCGAACCCTCCGTCCCGAGCGTCGCGCAACCCCCGCTCGAACGGTGGCGGCCGTCATGGCGGCGCATGCAAATCAGCATGGCGCCGAGACGCCCTCCCGTCCCTCCCTGGACGCCGCGTACGTGTGTACACCGTACTCTAGCTGCGTCGCTACGACGCGCCGCGGTGTGTGGGGCGGCGCGGCGAGCTGGTAAGCGTGCATACGCGCATCTCGTAGAGCAAGCGTATTTTGCCGTGCACGCTCGAAACCGAGAACGGCGAAAGCGAGGCATCGACCGACCGACCGAAAGACCGACTAGACGGGGCCACGCATCGCGCGCTAATTCCTCCCCCGTTCTTCCCGAAATTCTCTGTGGAATTTCTGCCGCGAGGCTGGAATTGGCGATCGTCGATACCCGCCATGGCCGTCGCGCGCGACGGACGAAACAGCCCCCTCCGACGAGGTTGCGAGACGCGCGATCTACCTGGGGTCAAGCACTACTTCCGTGGAGCGACGATCGGGTAGGGTTTAGGAAACCCTGAAACCAGTTCGGCGTGCTTCGATTTGCCGGACGCTGGCGAAGCTTCGCGATGGCCGGCCCCGTTTCATCGGAGGTGAAAGGGATTACGATCCAAGGGGAAGAGATCGCGTATACACATTGCGCGATCGCGAGTTATTGGCTCCCGCTTGGCCAGTCCTTGAATATGGAACGCTGAGGACCGATCTATCCAATCGAGAGAAACGATACCCCGATGTAGGATCTTGAAACGGCGCGAGGTCGATTAGAAGCGCACTCGTGCGCTCTCGGCGCACGCGTTGAAAGGAGACGAACGAAAAAAGAAGTATTCGAAAAAGGACCGAAGGCTTCGAAGCGAAGCTCGAAAAGATTCGCGTTCCAACGAGGTGCGTGTGCGCGTTCCTCGCGTGCGCGCGTTAAGCGTCTGCGAGAGGAAGGAGCGCGCGTGCGAGCACGTCGTTGGAGCGAAGGCGACCGAAAGGGACGCGCGCTGGTCGAAGAGGAGGAGAGCGAGAGAGAGAGAGAGAGGGCCACCTCCGCCCGGCGCATTTGAATACGCGCGAATAAATGCATAATAATTAGGTCAGTTTTGCTAGTCAGCTGATCCTGCAGCTATCGCGCAGCGAAACCGAGGTTAAGTGCCTCGCAGCCGGTAACGTCGTTCCAGAAACACTTTCCACCGGTTGCGACACCGCGGGAATCGATCCCCGGCTAGATTTCTTTCTATCGAGCACCGGGCAGCGACTTTCGGCAGATGCGATTAGCGCGAAACGAGGGGATAAGCGAGGGCGATTACCCGCCGGTTATTAGCGGGCGAAACACGGCCGACGCGTCGACAGGAGTGGATGAAAAACAGGACTAGCCGCAGCAGGGGTTTTGGGGTGCGAGCCACCCGATCGCACTTTTATATCCCTTTAATTACGGGTAGGACAGGCGATCGGCTGCTCGTGCTCGTATCCGCACGCGTACACCAGCGACTGGCGTCCCGTCGACGATTCGACTGCGAACCAGAGACGATCGCGGTATTATATTTACGACGGGATCCGCCTGGCTTGTCGAACAGCAGTCGCGCGAAATAGAGACGCGGCCGAATCCCAGACGCCAGCGGACGATTCGAATTTCCCCTTCGAATCGAACGGTCGTGATCGTAGTTGCTCCTCGTGGCTCACTGATTACCAGAGATCAGGCGAGATACGGGGGCACGGGGTTGGGAGGAGGTGCGCGAGCGAGGAGAGAGAGCGGTCAGGAGGACGGCGATTGAAATTCGCTGCGCGATCGGTCCTGGATTAATCGAGAGGATCGTCGTCCGCGCGGCAAACGTAAGACGGCGGCCGCTCGGCGGAAGTTAAAAACCGTGGACGAGAGGAGCGCGTGGAGCGGAGCGGGTCGGCGGAGAGCAGCGAGGGAAAGCGGACTAGCAGATGCAGAAAGGAGAGTTCGAGTTGAATTTGAGCCGGGGCTCGTCAGGCAGGACACGTAGCCACGAGCTGCGCAGCCCGCATAGCAAACGCCTCCGCGGCAGTCTCGAACCTGTAGCCTCCAGGCTCGCGTGGTTTTATGCAGGCACTGACCTTCGTTCCACCCCTGGCCCCCGCCGCCCTGACCCCGCCACGGCGCTGCTCCGCCACCAGCCGCCACCAGCTAACGGGGAAAGTTTGAAATTCGGGTGCAAGGCCACCGGAAACCCGGTTTATTCTCCGGCGTTCCTGCCGGATCCGGCTCGCCCGCGTGCACCTCCGCAGCGCGAAAGAGCATCGCGCGATACGGGCGGACGCGCCGCGCCGCGCCGCGGGTCTCGCGAAAGGAGATCCGCTCCGCGAAAGAGAGCGCGCGGCAGAGGAGGGTGTCGCGTTGCAAAGCTGCTCTAGTGGACAGCGCGGCGGGCATTAGCACACAATCGAACGGACGAATCCGAATGCGAATGCGGTGCGCGCCGGTGGTGCGGAGCCGGAGGTCGGAGGTCATACCGCCAACTTGGTCCCCATTGTGTCGGCGATCGTTCTCGGCTCCTCCCGGCCGCTCCCTCCTGCCCTCCTCGGCCGCTCGATCGAGTCCGCGCCCATTGTTCCGCGGCTTCCACGCTTACGAATCAGTTTAGCCGCGCAATACCCCATTCGGTCGGCCACGTATTTATTATTATTTCATGCCAAGCAACAGGAACAAACGCGTATCGGTGCCGCGGCCAGCCGAACGGACGCAAGGAATATTCACCCTCCAACCTACCCCGCCGCGTAAATAATCTCCTTAGAGATTCGCGTTTCCCTCGCCTCGCGAGGAAGGGTATCGGTTTTTCGACTAAATATTGGCTACGGGGGAGCGGAAACGACAGCAGCGGGAACGCGGATCGAAGCCGCCGGAGCCGTTAATTGCTCCCCATCGTTGTCGACGGTTCCCTTTTTTCCCGGCCGTTTCGATCGCGAAAGAAAAATGTCGGTTCGTGCGTTAACGAGGTCGCCGAGAACTCGGTACGCGGGCGTGCCCGGCGACGCTGTGCCTGCGAAAGGGCAGACTCGCGGCGACCACGGGGCCCCAACAAGAAACGGAATACCGCGAAACGACCGTGTTTCGTCTCTTTGTCCCCGATCGCCCCGCGATTGCCAGTCACCGTTCGAGAGAGTCGCGGGCACACGGGAAAAGAGAGAGCGGGATCGAACGGTCCCCGCCGTTCGTGAGATCGGGTCGAGCAAAAAGGAGCTGGCCCGGCCGCTAGTCCCCTCTTATCAGAGTGCCACAGCGACCGGTCTCTCTTCTCCTCTCTCTCTCTCTCTCTCTCTCTGCCCCGCGATCTTCTCTTCAACTCCACGGGCCTCGGGGGGGCCCGAATTCGGGGTGCGCGCCTTCTAGCCGCGCGCGGTGCACCCCGACGCCGCCATCGTGGTCCGTCTCGATTTCTAGCCGAATCTACGGGTGGTTTGCGGTGGGTGTCGACCACCCTCGAATCCGACAACTTTTTGCCCCCCGTTAATTGGTCCCGCTATAAAACGCGAAGAGGTTTGCTTGTCTGCGTGAGACGGCCGTGGGCCGACGCACATGCACTCCGTTCGATCAACGGACCGCCCTGCACGGCCGCACGAATCGAAAGTTAAACGAAATAAACTTCGATGTCTCTTCGACGTCCGGGCAAAAACTGGTCTCCGGACGACGTTCAACGATCGCGCTCCTCTTGATCCGCGATCGCGATGCCACGCGTCCCTCTCTCTCTATCTTACCATCCCTCTCTCTGTCCCGGCGATGCCCAGTCCAAGAACCGTCCGCAGTCCTTGGCTTCCAGGAATCTGGCGCGATCTCTTTACGATTATCGTCGATCGAGCTACCACCGTGCCGGAGTTCTTTCCCCCGAGAGCTTGACCGTTATCGCCGTCGCGGCGCGTCTCCACCGCGGAGCGCCCGAAAAATTCTCCGCCCGAGTATTCGAGGATCGTCGCGAACCCCCGAGGGGTCGTGGCGCCGCTCCGCGCCGCGCCGACTACTGTCTAAACACACTTTAAAGATTTGAAAACGTAATGGCCACGGGCTTTGACCAGATTTGCATGTCACGGCTGCTCGCATCATATATCTGGATTTAGCGCGCCGTACTCTCGCGCTGGGGTGGAAAACGACGGAGGGGTGGTGCCCTCCGGGATCATCGGAAGACGCGGAGAGACCGCGGAGACGAAAGGCAACGGAGTGCCGGGGCAAGACGAAAGGGACGGGATCCGCGTCGAGTTAACACCGTGGGATTACCCAATGAACCCGAACGCGTTTCACCCTGCCGATCTCTACCCCATTCTGTCGCCTAGGTGTTCGGATTCGCGAAAGAGCCGACGAGCCCGACGCACGTTCGGCAGCCGGTTGCTAAAACGACGGACGAGCCATTAGGGCCCCCGGCCGATCTCGCAACCCTTGACGCGATCGCGTTAACGAGCCCGATCGATCGCGGTCCATCGAGCGTCGGGGCGACGCGCGCGGTCCAACGTCACGTACGCGATGCTCGCGAACAGCCAGTCAGGCAGACAGAGGCAGGCGAGCGAACGGTCGGCCAGTCAGACAGCCAACCAGCCAGCCAGCCAGCCAGCCAGCTAGCTAGCCAGGCAAGCGGGCAGGCAAGCACGCACGCGTCCACGTGCATAATGGGGGTGTATAATACGCGCGCGTGGAAGACAATGGACGCATTGTGCAGGTAGATACGTATACATACATACATGCAAGGGGCGTACAAGCCGAGCGTCGTTTGGGCATATTGACAGACTAATGATCGCGCGGAACAAAGGCCAGACCGTCGCGTGATCACGTGGTCACGTGATGGACCGTTTCCGGCGCGGCCAAGCGCCGCGGAGGCCCGCGACTACGCATTCAACCCCGTCGGACCGCGCAATCGACCGGCCGACCGACAGACCGACAGACGACACGCATCAATCAGATGGATCAACCGACCGATCGCCTCCATCCCCTCGATCGATTCCCGCTTTCCTTTTATCTCGAATTCGTTTCATTCCGTAGCCTTCTACGGCTCTCTCGCGGGAGACCCCCACCCACCACCCACCCCCTTTGGAGAAGCCTGTACACACGCTCGCCCTATGAAATAGCTACCACCGGGGGGGGGGGTGGATTTTCATTGGGGGGAGGGAGGATTTTTAAAACGCTGTGGAAAAGCGCCGGCAAAGCGGTGGTTAACGCCGCGCGGGACAGCGCTTTCCTATAGGCGCCTTAATTACGTGATTTTGAATTTTAATCCGCGCGGCTGCGGCGGTTTGATGTTCGAAAGACAGCCGACACGGTTCGGTTGACGATGTTTAATTCGCCCGGTCGATCGATTCCCGCGCCGCTGGACATTGGCCGGTTGATTTTGCGTTGCGCAATTTTGAATTTTAATTCGAGCAATAATAGCGGGTCGATGTTAATCTTCGAAAGACAGAAGGGGTGTGTCAATCGTCGAGATCGGCGCGGCAATCGACCTCGCTACCGTGCACGCCGTGCGCGGATTTCACGGTGTCGGGGCTGCGATGGGACTGGCAGCGAGATAGAGAGGAATTCGTCAAATTAATTGAACAGGACGCGCGCGCGCGTGCGTCCATCGAACAAAAGATTGGCTTTTCCTTGTCCCGTCCTGTCGAACGGGCCGAGTCCTACAGATATACGAGCCACGGTAAATTAGCCATCGACGCGGGCCTTAACGACGCGTTAAGTGACGTTTAAAAACGACGTCGTCGACGCGAAGGCTTTGGCGAACCTCCCTCGCGGGAGAACGGGAATAGGGTGGCTCTCTCTCCGTAGCTATTTTCGATCTCCCCGTGGGGGAACGAACGAAAGGGTTGAAGCACGGTCGAGGCAGTCCTTTTAAATGCATAAATAATGAGCGGCCTGTTAGCGGGAGCGCGGGGCACCTTTGGGCGTGTTCCGATTCGAGTTGCCGCGGGAGGAAAGGCTCTTAATTTTTTTCGCCGAACCGAACCCAAGCGCCGAAACGGTTAATTGATACGAATTGCCTCGCGAGGCTATAAGTTTGCTCGTTAACCATGGATTTCACAGCGGCGTCGCACCCTTTCCAATTAAGTAGCGCGACAACGTCCCGAGCCTCGGGCCGCGATATTTCTAAGAAGGGAAAATCCGTGGCTTAAACTTTTCGCGGCGCGCGAAGATCAGGGGATTACCGTGTGTCGCGTCCTGCTCGTTTAGCAATTTCCCGAACGGAGGTGGAGGTGAAACGAGTGGCGCGAAACGTCCATAGGGCGTCCCTCCTCCGTCGTGCACTCCCCCTGGAAATGGTGCGGGAGATACAGGAAAGGTTACATACCGCGCAACCGTATCGGGGGATAATTTGCCTGGAAGCGGGCGGGGATCGGCGTAATTTCGGCATGCTCGAGAGAACGATCAGGTGGCATTTGGCGGTTTGCTGGATCGTTTAGGCAGACGGAGAGACGCAGTCTGTTGTCGGGAACCTCGTTGCGGCGACGAACACGGCGTTGTGGCTCCCTCGTGCTCGCCTCTCTCCCTCTGTGCCTCTGTCCCTCCGCCGTCCGTCTATCCGTCGCTCGATGCTCGCTCTCCCCGTCTTCGTCGCGTATCCACGGGCAGCGAGAGCGAGCGGCGAGGACGAGGCGAGCTTCCACGGGGTGTACGCGCCCGTGGGATGCAGGTATTCCGAGAGGAGTTGCGGGGCAGGCCGAGGCGGAGGAGAGTGGAAGCCGCTAATGAGGCCGTGTGTAATTAGGGAGCTCTCGCGGCCTAATGAAGCGCTTACCTACCTTAGCTACTAACCCCCTTCGGCTCCCTCACGAGCCTCCTACACACCTCGACAACCGGACCAACACCGGTGCCACGACGTTACGGTTCTTCCTCGTCTTTCTCGCCGGGCGAACGAGAGCCGGCGATCGACCGACCGATCGGACGGACGGGGACGTCGATCGATTCTCCGCTGCTTCTCGCGCCACCTCCTATCCGACGATCACGCTCGACGCTGACAATGCGACGCGGAGCGCACCGGGCCGTACATCCACCGAGATACGGCACGATACACCTCCGCGTTCCTCTCGGGACCATTACGGGATTAAGCGGTCAGGGATGCGAGCTAAATTTTCATCCGGATCTCGCGATCCGTCCATCCATCGCGTCGACCGCTCGTTACGTTTCGTTTCGTTTCGTTTCGTTTCGTTTCGTTTCGTTTCGTTTCGTTTCGTTTCGTTTCGTTTCGCGCGGGCTGCGCGTATACGCGCGTGCGACAGCGATTCCTCATAGAGGCCGTCGGTATATCTCTCGCACGACCGAGCGAGGTCCATTAGGCGCGCTTTTAAGGGCAGCAGCATCTCGGAACCGGTGATCGACCGCGAACGATGCGCGTCCCTGGCCGTCCATAGGGGGCTAAGCGTGGGCCCCTTATCTCTCAATTCGCTCGGCGCGACCGGTGCTCGGCTTCTCCGGTCTGTCCGCGCGACGGAGCAGAAATCGAGGGAGGTAGACGGCGAGAAAGAGAGGGAAAGAGACGGAGGGAGAAATAGAAGGACAAGAAGAAACGACGCGGAGGGTTAAGAAGACACGGCTACCGGAATCACGACTTAGCCGTCTCCACTCTTCACGGATCGAACCGTTATCTCCCCGGCCATTTGCATATTAAACTAACTCACAACGCGCGGCATATTTCAGGGAGGGCAGCGTGTGCGCTCCGGCGAACAGAACGGACCGACGCGACGATGCAAGCGGAGGGCGCAGAAAAGGAGCGGGTGGCGGTTAAGGGACGGGGAGAACACGACCCGGAGGAGAAGAGGCCGAACGGGGTCCGGTCCGAATCCTCGTGCGGCGGCCTTCGTTTCGCGTGCAGCAGAATGCTTTCTTCAAAGGCCAACTTGTTTCCAATATGCATTGATAAACCTGTCCGCGCGGACCGCCGAGCTGCCCTCCCGTGTACACCCGATCGAAGATGGCTCGCTCCTTGATTGCCAGCCGGATTACTTCTTCCTCCGGGCCACTCATGGATCATCGCCTCCTCCGTGGTATTCGCGGATAAATTGCAATCGCCGCTCCTGCAATTTTCTCGGCGTCCAGACGATCGTTCGTCGTAGATATATTCGCGCGGCGCAAAAGAGACCACGATGGAAATTGAGCAGCTTGGGAAATTGAACGAGCCGGCCGCGCGCACCCCCTCGTCGCGACCGCTCCCGTCTCGGCCCGTCTCCGCCCGTCTCGTCGCTTAATCAAATAACCGAGCGAGCGGACAGCTTCTTTTTTCGCCCGTGCCTCCGCTCTTCTTCGTCTCGGCGTTGCCCTATCCCGCCCCGGCGATCGGATTCGATTAGCGGGTGTTAACGTCCAAACCGGGGTGCCGGAGCTGGCAGCGAGCTCCGGGCAGCGACCGAACGATAACCGTGTGTGCTCGCGAACGGCTCGCGCGTCCATTATTCTCGGCTTACGGCCACGCGATGCCGTCCAGGAATTGAAAGAGCCGAGAGTGAGTTTTCAACGTCGCCGCGAACGACCGCCCCCCGCGTTCCTCCCGTCGCGCCGGTTAGATAAATCCTCCTCGGATCCTTGGCCCGCGAAGCCGCGCGAATTTCGTTACGAGCGCGACCATTCGTCTGGCGCGGGGGTGGCCGGAGTTCTCCTCTCCCTCGTAAACAAGTATCCGAAGCCATCCCCCTCGGAGCGCGTCGCCGTCGAGAAGACTCTCGCCCGAAGTGCCTCCGTTCTCGTTCACGACCTTTGCCCGTATTACGCATTCCGGTAAACGGATCTGGATCGTTTATTGAATGTTTACTAGGTGCACGCGAGTGTCGCGCGGTTATTTACGACGCGGCAACTGGCCTGCGGAAAGCTGGGCATCCCGGTGCCCGATGGGGGCCCCGCGAATATATTACGACCCGACACCGACCGATGGCTTCGACGGCGAGCATCGTTCGCCACTTTCAGTCCCGGACTCTGCCCCCGCGACGCAAACGATAAATTACACCGCGATGCTCCAGACGGGTTTTCCTATCCTCCGGAGTTCGCGTTACATCGATGGACGTTTCGCCGATCGACGGTCGAGAATTTCCCGGCCACCGTTGACGGCGACCCGTCGCGAACGGCGCGAACGGCGCGAACGAGGCGAACCAGCGCACGGTAGCCACGGAATCCCGTGTCTCTCTCGCGTGTAACCGAATAGCGATGCTAATCTTGTCGCGGTCCACGGATACGTGGAACGAGAGAGGCCTGCGTGTCTTACACCCATCCGAGACGAGCTCGAGTTCCAGTTCCAGTTGCAGGGTCGGCGTCGTCGCTAGCCGGGTGTCCGTTTCCAGTCTTAATACCCTTTATCGCGAATTAAGATGTTGGCCGGGGTGTGGTGGGCCGGACCCCTTCCCCTTTCCCCGAAACGGCACCGGCGATTCATCGGATCCGTCCTATCGGCCAGGTATCCGCGAGCGAGCGCACACTAACGCGCGCACACCCGTCCAGCGACTCGCGTGCACGCACGCGCCCCGCGCCACGACTGCCCCGACCCGAATCGACGAGCCCGGTTAATTATTACCGGGAACAGGCAATAAGCATCGATGGAATGCGATTCACCCGGGCGATTTAGCGAGACCGGGACGCACGGCGATTACTCTTCCGAGGCGTGCGTGGCGGCGGTCGGTCGATCGGCCAGGCGAACGTTACCGTTAATCTCGCTTCGCGAGAGCCAAGAGGTGAGGCACGCCACGGGAAGACCGGCGGACGACGAATCTCGCGCGAAACGAGACCCGAGCGCAAACGGGTCAGGTGAGAGTAAGTAATAACGTTGGTACGGGCCGGTGTATACCCGCTTAAGTATATACAGAAGGAGAGTATTAATGACGCACGCGCGTTAAAGCCGGCACGTGTGCACAATATTATTTATTATTTATGCTAAGTTATGCGGAGCCAGTCCATGGATCCCATAGGCTGGCCAGCGGCCACAGTCTGCCGTACGTCTGTCGGTGCCGTCGTCGCCCGGCATATTTATATCAATTACGCGTTATTCCCGTGGCTCGGATTATTATGTAAATAACCGTTCCTCGCCGCGTCGGATGTCAGCCGGGCTGACCACGCGTGGGCCTAAAACTTCGACCGCGCTGTGACGGTTCGCGTCGGCCGATCGACGCACCGCCGCGTTCCGTCGCCGACGTTTCCTCTCGATTCTCTCAGGTACAGCTGCTAGAATATTTATGGCGGCGGAGGATAAATCCGCGCCAGATCTCTGCAGTCGAGTCGCATGAATTCTGCATCGCGCCGCGTCGCCCTGGTACCGATCACCGACATCGTTCCGTAAACGTCTCCGCGGCTATCGAAGCAGATGATCGCGTGGATCGGAGGTGTTTTTTTCTTCTTTTTTCCTCCTCTTTCTGGGCAACGCGACTCGTGGCGGGGATCTCGAGCGAACGTATTCGCGAGACGCCGCCTCGCCTCGACCCCACGGGTCGAACAGGTCGGCTAAATATATTTCCGAAACGAGGATCGCGCCGCCTCAGCCTCGCGACGCCGATCGAATAGATTGTCCGGTCGTTCGTCGATCGTTCCGCGGGTCGTTCCGTCCAGCTGGTCGTAAGCGAAGAATACGACCGCGGCGGTCGGAGCGACGGCGATTCTCGGTTTCGATAAAACGCCTAAACATCAATCGGTCCCGAAAACTGTTCCGTAATTCGAGTTTAGCGAGTGTCCGGGGAAAGTTTGGTCCGCCGGTGGACGCGAGGAGGCCCTCGGGGATGTCGGGTCAATAGATGACCGGTGGTGGTAGATGGAGGTCGGCGGTCGTGAACGGGGAGGTGTGCGGGGGGTGGGTTCCTAGTGGCTAGAGGGTGATGCATCCGCTGAATATGTATGAGGCTCGCGACACCCCGTAGCACACGGAGAGACGACCCGAGCCACCACTATCTGCGGGTGATAGTGGGTATGCTGTATGTCTCGTAGGGGTCTGCGGGCGAGCTGCGTGCTGGAGCAGCGAGAGATGCTCGGGCTTTCGAGGGGGTAGGCGGGGGTTTTCGGGGAACGGCTGGCTGGTGGTTCTGTGGCTGCGAGAGCTTATATCGCAAGAACCAACCCCAATGGAAACTCAAGCCTCCGAGGAGCCTCACCCATCATGCACACTCTCGTGTTCGCCGCTCGCACCCTCTCTGCCGTACTCTCGATATCTACTATATCGCGTCATCGCCTCATACTCCGGCTGAGCTAGCACTCAACTACAGAGGAACCGTCCCGCTATCTTCGGGGACAAAGTTACCTCGTAATTCCTTCGCGAACAGATGCTGCGTCGTTGCGCCGCTAAGACGCTCGCTTCCTCGTCGCCCCGCTAACTATCCGTCCTTCCCGTGCCATCGATCTCGTTTTCATTGCCCATTGCGCGCTACCGCGGTCGACGCCTCGACGGTAACTCGTGCCGCGCGTCAACCCACCCCTCCCCTGGAATTTCCCCGAATTTTTCCGTCGCTCGACCCGCTTTCCTCGGGCTGATCGGTTATCGATGGAGAGGGTGAAAACGTCGCTCCACGAAGGGGTTGATTCGCGTCTATGAGAACGGCACGATATATACGATCCACTAAATAGGGTCGACTGCGCGTGAGCGACGAATCCCGCAAGACAGCATGAGATATTGCCGGATTAGGGCGCATTATAGTTTTAAGCTCGTCCCGTTAAGAGCCACCGGTTCTCATGCCTCGCTGGGTAATTCGTGGAAAAGAAAAACGTCGCCCGGTGTCCAGCGCCGTGGATACCGCGAGCTGTGCGCTCTTGCCTCGGCGTTTTCTCGGGGATGAAAAGAGGACAATCCGTGGATAGCGAGGGAAGTTTAACGTAGGTCGATAAACGCAGGACGGGCGACGAATCGTGTCGAACAAAGTTGTTTCGGCGTTAATAACGACGGGAACGGGTCGGTCGGATCGGCGAAACGGTAGGGGTTGGCCGGCTTATCGCGATCGTCCGCACGACGAGCAGAAACAGTTCGGGCAACCCTTTTATTTCGCGCGAACTCGTGCGCGATGGAACGGCTCGTTGAGCGTCACTGTTTTCTCCGAGGGTCGAAGTCGTGGTTGTCGGGCGTGAGGAAGGGTTGATCTAGGCAGAAACGCCTAACGCTCCCAGGGGGTGGAGTCGTCGTGGGCGCACGAGAACCGTGCCGACTGCTGAGCGAGGGAGAAAGGAAAGACCGTGGCGATAATAAACCAGGCCGGCCGCGCAATAAAATATATCCGAAACGGAGGCGATGACTCGTTTAGACAGAGAGAGGGGCGCGCTTCATTAGCGAGTCCAAGTTCATCGCTAACCCCTTAGGCCCGCGCCGCTCTTCTTCTCGCCGTAAGCTCTCCCTAGCCTCTGCTTCGACGAGGGGGTACCGTGACTCTGGCCAAAAATCCTCGGATAATTATCCGTTCCACCGGGGATCCCGGGCTGGAATGCGGCCGTTCAATGAGCGCGGAATGTTGAACAACTTCTTTCCACGGGCTCGCCCTTCGACAAACCTCTTTATCGACGTTCCCCGCCTCCGCCTAATTACCATTCTCCGCGGTTCCGCGGGGAAATATGTCGTTTCGCCCGGACAACGATCGCCGGATCGTTCTCCGTGCTAAGGTCAATCATTCAAGGGAGGCGAGACTCTGTGCGAGGTGATTCTCGTGACGCGAACCGGGAAACGGATGTCGCCGGTTCCCGCTGGAACGGCTGGCTCCGAAAAAACCGCTCGAAGAAAAGCCGCGAATAGAAGAGACGAACGATATAACGACCCGGAGGAAGTAGCGAGGCGAGACTTTACCGCGTTTTAAAACTCCCATAAACCGTCGCGGGTCAAACTTTTCAATTTTACGATTCGCCGTTCGGTCCCCTTCCTCCTTTGGCCGATTCGTCGAAAGGGAAAACGAATGGAGGAGGGGGGCGCGGTTTTCACGAATAATGTTCGAGACCCCACGATTTCGCGATTGTTTATACCCTATCCTCGGTTCCTGTTTGTTTTCTCGCGTTTCACGCAGAACCGTCGGGCAACGTCGAGCCAAAAGGGGGAGCGTCCTGGATGCACCCCCGTCCGATGCAATCGCGTCCGTGAAAGAAACGCGATTAAACCTGCGAGGAAATCGGACGCCCGTTCGTTCACACGAGCCCTTATTAAGAGCCGGTCCCGTTCGAGGTGCCAAAGACGATCACGGGTGCCACGGGCGGTGACGTTGTCGGCACGTTGCATCATGGTCCGCAGATAAAAATCTAAATAGAGGTCGCCGATCCTTTGAGCGTATAACTTGGTTTTCGATGCGGGGACAGCTGTCGCTCCGGCGAACGTCTGCGCGCCCAGGGCGGAGGGTGTCGCGATCACGATCGTCACGGCGAACTTCCCGCGCTTTGATGACAGATTATGTTCGTTAGGTCGAAGGGCGACGAGCCAAGGCGGGAGGAGAAGAAGAGAAGAAAAAAAAAACTCGTTACGGGCTAACGCGATCGAAGCGGGTTCGTTTCATCGACGAGGATCGCGAAAGTACGGCGACCTTTCTCCTTCCGCCGTTGGGTCAAGCGCGACGCGGACCCCTTTGATTGCCAGCAGGAGCTCCACGGTTGCGCAAGAAGTACCTGCGTAGAGAAGCGAGCGCCAAGTGGCCCGGAGCATTTGATGTACTTAGGCAAATGTGGCACCCACTATACGCGCGTGGATCCTCCACGAGGGCAGAGAAGAGGGGCGGAGGGCGGGGAGGTGGAGATGAGACGAGCGGGGCCACGGGGTGGCGAGGGCAGAAGGCCGTGTGATGTATTTATAAAAAGGTGTCGGCTTGGAACTAAGGAGGCCCGCTTGAACTGCGCCCCGAGGGATCGTAACGGCGGCAGGGAGGTGGCAGATAAAAGAGAATTGTATAAAATGGGGTGGACGGCCCCACGGGCCGCAGCAAGGAGGGTGGGGGGAGGGGACCGCGAAGGCGGGTGGTGTTCGATGCCCGTGGGGCACCCTGGAGGTGCGAGAAACGCCATTTTGCAGCTCTCTTTTGGCGCTCGTGAAATCGAGCAAAGAGCTGGGGTAGAGAAAGAGACGAGCAGGGCCGGGGAGGGGGCGGAAGGGGCACGCATTTCGATCGAGCCGATCTGTCAAATTTCATTTCACGCTACTGAGAGCGGCCGCGATAGGGTCAGATACGGATCTACCGACACCTACGTGCGTGCATACATGCTTGCGCGGCAGCGACTCGTCCCGAGCCCCTAATCTGTCACTGCACAGTGGCCGAGGAATCCGACCGTTCGATCGTGAACGCTTTCATCGGGGGAGACACGAAAATGTCGTGCCTCTTCGACGGGTACGCGGGACCAGCCGCGGTTCGGATCGTGGACCAGAGATACGCCAAGATACGAACGACGCCGGCATCGAGAAAACCCGTCTCGCCGAGGGTTCGATCGATGCGAAACGATCGCGCCGAATTATTTACCGACCCGAACGGACATTTCAACGGCCGGCCGGACCGTGCTCGACGGTTCAACGCGAGAACTGGAACTCGTTCCGAACGTGTCGCGTCCGCTTTCCGTGCCGAACGACGGGGTTGCCCGCGAAGCTCGGGCGAATTTTCGGGAGGAACAAAAAAAAAGTCCCAGACAACGGAAGAAAAGCACGGGGCAAAGGGGCAGGTGGAGGAACGCGCGAGAGGGGCGTCTAGATTTTAGTCGAGCATATCTATCGATCGTCGAGGACCTTGATGCGCCGTATCGTTCTGGCGTTCGTACGGTCGGTCGGTCGGTCGGTCTCATGCTAGAAGCTTTGTCACTCGAAGCACGTACTCGGGGCAAGGACCGACGCCGCAAGCTCACTACCGCTCGCTCTCTCCGTATCTCTCTTTCCCTCTCACCCACGCGCTCCATTCTACCTCTGTCCCTCTCGCGCCTTCCTTCCCTCTGCCCTCTGCTCCTTCCTGCTCGCTCTTATCGCCCTACCTTTCTAGCAACGCGCCATTGTGTTCCGCCACGCTGAAACCCTGTATATTCCTTGACGCTATGGATTTTCCGAAAGCGTTTCGCTGCTTCGCGAGCACGTCGTGCCGTCTCGTCTCGCGCTACGCCACGCCGCGCCCTTTTTCCACGGCTCCTCGTCCTTAAACTTTCCGCGATAAATCGGGAACCGAGGTTTCCACCCGCCGAGTCGCGCGGCGAATGTAATCGAGAACCTGAAAAGCGCCACGGAGGGGGTCGACTTCGACCGGGGGCACGCTCTCGCGGCGGAGCGACAGGTTCTACGATTAATAATCGGGGGCCATACCGCGGATCGCGTCGCGGAATCGCGAGCGACGCGAATACGCGACACCTGGCACGACTCGTCCCGCGAGAACGATTCGATTCGATTCGATTCGGTCGCGCGCGCACGCAGGCCGATCGCATGAGTCAGACGCGGCTGAATCCGCGGGATGCTAAACAATGCACGGCCAACCGACCGACGAAAACCGACAATGGAACACGAAGTGTTGCGGATGGAGGCCGTAGGCACCGTCCTGTCACCGGCGCCGTCCATCTACCCAGTGTCCTGTTAAACGTTCCCCGTCGACTTTCTTCCACCGGAGGGCAACGGCCGCAGAGAAATCCGGTCCCGCGCGATAGAGAAATTAGCCCGGCTAGAGCACAAGATCGCCGGCGTTCTTTCGAGCCCGATCGATTCCCGTTCACCCCGCGACGCGTCCTGGAAATCTCGACATTGTTCGCGCGTACCGGCGCAAAACACGCATAGCTCGTCATCGTCCAGCGGAATGTACCCGCGAGACGTCCGGCCGCGATGCGACGCGACGCGACGCAGCGCGACGTCGACCTCGTTACCGATCCGCCTCCTTCGCGAATTTCATCGTTTTTCGCGCTCGCCGATCCGCCGCTTCTTCCGATCGTCCCCGGGACGGAGGTGTTGCCCGCGGACCCGGCAGGTCGGCCGTTATTTAATCTTCGAGGAGCTCGTTATCCGGCAATTACAGGGGGCCCAACAGTATCGCCGACGAGTTTTTAACCGGCGCGATGATCTTTTTTTCTCTCCTTCCGCCCTGTCGAGGGAAGAGGCGCGATGTCGCGTCGCTTCGGGACACCGTGTACGTTCGGAATGACGGCCGCCTCCAGATATGGTAAGCCCATCCTCCTCTGCTCGGCTCGTCCCCGAGAGCCCGGGCTCGGCGTAGATTTCAGATAGGTGGGTACGCTCGCGTATGCGCGCGTACGCGACTACCGGCTACGGGAACGTTTGGCGCGTAAGGTGGCCGGCCGTCGATACCGTCACTTTTGTTCCATTGAAATCCGTATTAAAATTCGAAGCACGAGGGACTCGGGTACCGTGTCCCATCGGACGGGTCCTACGAGGCCGGGCAATTTTGTCCAACGGTACGCCTCGGTCGCGGCTTTCTCCGAACTCACGGCCGTGTTTTCGCTTTCGAAAACGGGCCGCGCGATTCGACGGCGCGACGAAAGCTGGCGTCGACGGAAACGAGCGTACGGTCAGAAGGCGATTCTCGGCAACCCGTTCGAAACTGCCGCGCGGAGAGCGTCGCGGGACGGCCGGGGGCTTTCTCGTTCTTCCGGAATTTCATGAACTTCCCTTCCCACGATTAAGGCGACGCGGGGAATTCGTCGGCGGCGTTGGTAACGCCGGGGCGGGAAATAATAAAGCGATATCCGGAATGGGGAAAAAAATTACCGGCGTATTAGTGGCGGCCTGCGGGGGGTCGTTGATGGAGAGAAAGGAGAAACGGGAGAGAAGAAAGAACGAGCGATATCCATAACCGTGCGCCATACGTCGCCACGAGTTGGTGGTACGCGACCTAACTGGAGGTCCCTATTGGGCAATAACGCCCTTCTTCGTAACATAGTGGCACAATAACGTAGGTTCTTTATGCGAGTACAGGGCAAATAGATCACATTGCTGACTAATAAGCCCGCTGGTGCGACGCTGCTACCCCTCTGCACTTCTGTCCCTCCTTCTCGCCCTGGTCGCAACCATTCCCGTATCCCGTTCCCGTTCCGAAACCAGTTCCCCACGGTTTCCCGTTTTCTTCCGAAATTCCTGCCGTCTATCAATAGCGTTGTTAGGCATAGCCGTCGCGCATAGGGTGTCCGGCATTGTGATGCTAATGCGGAAGGCAATCGATCCACCTCATTACGTCGCCAAACCCACGAGAAAAATCCGCCAGTCAGCCGGGAGACCTCGTGGCCTCCTATACTTCGCCGGCACGGTTTCAATGGGAACTCGTGAAACTGGCTGGCTTGCTGCGAATCCAACGAGCGGCCAGATCCTCGCGGATGGACCCCGCCGGAAGTTGAGCGAGTTTCGAATTCGTGTTGCGCCCTGCATTCCCGCGGTGCGTTTCCATTGTTCGACGCGCTGTCTGGAAGAGGAGCCGCGACGACCAGATACCGTCCGGGTGGGTTGGATTTGCGGGATGGACCCGGGACGATCGCAGCAACGGCGAGGTCAACGACGAAGATACGAGCGATAAGATCGCGGAAAGGGACGAGGGAGGGCCGGCGAGGGAATCGTACGTAGGACCGTCAGTCTGTATTAAATCGCAGGGAACGGTAATACTTCGAAACTCTGGCCGTCTCTCGATTACCGGTCTAATTATCTGGCGGGGCACGATAGGGTAACCCCATCTTCCGGAGATGGAATTGCCGTTCCCACCGTCCTTCGAGTCACCGGCGTCGACTACCCTACCGAGGTCATTGTTACATCGTTACTACCCTTTAGTACGGTCCTCGAGCCAATTTCGATTCGGGACAACAGCCACGATTTCCGCCACCCCATCACGGCTGACCGAATACAGATTTCCGCGCGAAATCGATCGCTCGTCCGACCGAGTGCCTCCTTTTTCTTCGCCCAGCGAGCGCGGGGTGACGGGGCACGCGCCGCCGACACGAATTCGTCGGTCAATCGCGAACAACCTCGTGCCCCGGCGAGTCTCGTTAAAGGGACGCGACCGGTCCTTCCTCGCGAGCGACGAAAACAAGGGAGCCTATCGCGATAGGTGGGCACGGCCAACCTAGGCAACCTACAATCAATACCGTTTCGGTATCACACTGGAAACACTCTCTCCGAAACAGCCTACGTTTCGCTTCGGATTCGGGCGAGAGACCGCGGGGCGGTGAAGCGGCGAGGAACCGCGAGGAACAGAAAGAGAGAGCAGCGAGGGAGACGCGGAAGAATGGTATCGTGGGAGGGAAAAAGAGAGAGAGACAGGGACAGAGTGACGAACTTTATACGACGAGGAAGGACTACCGGAGAGGGTCGAAGGGAGAGGGACTCGAGCACGTTTCGTGGTCCGCATACTGATAGGTCCGGTACGTACGGGGAGAGCGCGTTGGCAAAGCCCGAAACAGAGCTCTCCGCCGTCTTCGGTAAGAACCGAGTGGAAAATAGCAGCAACCCGGGGGTTGCCGCCGCACGATTCCAGCCCCTGAAAGCCGAGGGTGTCTTGCCTCTTTGTTCGACCGTCGAAGGAGCGAACGAAACCGGGCCTGATTCTTCCGCGATCCCTTCGAACGTTGCGCCCAGGTAATTGCGTCGCGGGAAGGCCGACCCGAGCGTCGCGAAACGCGGTTTTCTGGAATCGACGAGGGGGCACGGAAGGGAACGAGAGGAGGGGGGGAGGAAAAAATTAGGTGGCAGAAGGCTTTCGTCGGGTGGCGGTTCGCAGGAACGGCCGCAGGTAGCCCGAAGCTACGAGCTCGAAAGGGGGACGGGGGAGGGACAGAAGAGTCGTCTCTCCTCTCCGTCGCGCGAGCATAGTCGGTACGGCTGGTAAGTGGGTACCCACTTCTGAATTGGCTCCCCTCGTTCCACTCGTTGGATCATCGTCGTTCGCCGAAAATTCGATCATTATGATTGCTTATGATGTAAATGATGCCCCGCGGCAGCAATTGTTTCCGCCAGAACGAGTTCATGGGGCTGCGGGTCCTGGTGGAGCCGCGGCGCTTGGCGCGAGACAATCGTTCGAACGAGGCAACGGGACGTCGAGAGTCTCGCAAAATCGTTCGGTAATGGGGTACGAAAGGCTACGGGGGCAGGTGCGACGAGAACGATCGCGCGCGCGAGCTTCGAAAGGGAAGCTGTCGCCGCGGATTTCTCGGAAGGGGGAGGTAGCCGAAGGATGCGAGACCGTCGAATATCGGTTCGCGTTTCGGCGCGTCCGTGCTACCATCCGCGACCACGGGCTACCACGACCTGTATCGTTCGAACGATTTCGTACCTTCTGGAAGAACGGGAACACCCCCGGAGGGTTGAATCTCCGTTTAATCTGCCCTCGGCTTCTTTACGACCGTAATTTTAAATTCCGGCGAAAAAGCGAACTATATTTAGGCGTTCTGGCGAAATAGGCCGGGGGATCGTTCCGCGTTAGCTCCGGGAGTATCGGGGTCGAGGAATGGCGAGGCGAGTCGACGCAGCGGAATCGACGCAAAATACACGGGAAACCGTTGCACAGGTTCGGCGGAAGGCGAGAGCGGCTTCGGGTTCGTGTAGCGAAGATCTACGGGCTCGCCACCTATTACGGTAATTTCACGGTACGATGTCTATTCCTGCGGTCCCGAGGAGCAGGACTAATTTCATTAGGGATAAAGATCATCATTATTTCGCGACCGTCCCGAAAATTGCCGGCGCGCCCTCTCCCCTCTTCGCGATACGACTTCGGACGGTCCCCTTTTTGAGCTTCCATCCGCAGCCCCCGGGCCAGGCCGTCGCCGCGGATCGGCGAGTCTTTATTGCTCGCTCGAGAAACGCGAACGGGGAACGGGTTTCGGCGGCAGCGTAGAAAATTCTTGGGAATCGATCGGGGATAACCTGCGAAGGCGCAGGCCACGGCTTTGCGTCACGCCAGCCGACGATTTCCTACCGAGGGGCCCGGCTCGGTCCTGCAACCGGCGACCGGGCGAACGAAAAACGATTAGAGTTTCGCGTTCCGCCGTGGCTATCGGGGACGATCTATCCGTGGCGGTGGTGGGTCGCGAGAAACTTGAGCAAGCCGGGCAAAGAAGAGGGAACGGAGGAGCGTGCAGCGTAGCGTCGCAGCGAGCCGCGGCACGTCGCGTCACGTCACGTAACGTCGGGCCCCGTCGAATGGATCGGCAGGAACGAATCTCGCATCCGGTTGCCTGTGTACGCGACGTACGATCGCGATAAATCGACGGCCGATCGGGCGTCACGTAACTCACGTACGCAAGAGCAAGCCCGGCAGTCGGGTTTTTCTTCGGCTGGCAGCCCGGTGCCCGGCGCTGACTGATCGAAGGAATCCTCGGTGAACGCGCGGCGGCCCCGGGTCGAGGGAACGGGAACCAGGTACGAAACGATCGCCGCGGGAAAGTAGCCGCGCACTCGCCGACATTCTCGCGGATTTTTCTCGATCGGAGCGTGTCTCGCGGACAGGAAACCCGGGAAAAATCCCAGATGGCTGGACGTCGAGCGACGACGATCGGAGCGCCGATAATTGAACGCGACCCGAGGACTCGGGATCGACGCGACTCGCGCGGATTGCTGAAATCGCCGGACTACCTGTCGCTCGCGCGCCACCGTTCGGCCAACTGACCCATCGGCGGATCCCGATCGAGCGCAATTAGACGTCGCTGCACGACAGGATTGAATTGCAAATTTCCAGGCCGAACGAAAGACCGCGACGAAGCTGTCGCGAGGCTGTCGCGCCGCGGGGGGGAAGCTGCCGCGTCGCGGAGGAGAGGAAAGCAGCGGCGAGAACTTCCAGGGAAAATGAGGAAAGCCGGGCGATCGGTTGGAGCGCGGCGGCCTGCGCTCTCCCTAATTGAGCGGCAAGAAATCGACGACGTCGAGACACCGTTAAATTTCGTCACTCGTTACCGGCAGCGCTCGTTACGCCGGACCAGTTATTATTTCTGTAACCGACGTGATTTATACCTTCCCCGCGACGAGCGAAAAAATCTTGCGCAACGCAGCGCGACGCGGCGAGCGCGGCGTTCTCGCGGAAAACGTTGCGGACTCCTTGCGGGCGCGAGGCGCGATTAAACGAACCAGCCAGCTCGTCGGAGACGCCTGACGCGCCGGGCGGCCGCGGCGGATAGAAGCCGACAGGCCGGTCCACGATCCGCTATTGCTTATTGCCTATCGTTCCGATCGCGGCTAAGCCGACTAATTGTTCCCTCTAATTGACGAAGTTCTCAGGCTCCGGTCGTCGCGTCGCTGCGCCCCCTTGTCCACGCGGTTTTCACTTTCCTTTTGCTTTTTTACCACCTCTGTCGCCGCGGCAGAACAATTCGCGGGCCACAATTAACCGACCGACGTTTCCATCCCGTCCGAAACCCGGCTCCGGTCGATCGGACCCGGTTTCCGGTGAAAAACACCGTCCGTGGGAAAAGACGGGCGACTAATCGTTCTCTTAGCGGGTATTAAGGTATCAGCGGTCGAGATACCGCGGATAAGAAAAGCGGAAAAGTGTCGTGTCCCGACACAATTTCGCGGTTATTTTTCGCATGCGCGACCGCCACGGCACGACAGATGCACGAGCGGTGCCAATTACAGAGAAAGCAAAATATCACGCGCGTGGCGTGGCCCGCGGAACAATTAACCGGCTCTGAACGATATCGTCGATTCGTTTCAGCTCGCGTGACACACTAGCCGCGCGATACCTTCACGTGACAGTCGAACGGCTCGCGAATTTTTTACAAATCGTGCCCCCGCGATCGCCGATTCCGCGCGGCCCCGCCGACGAGTTTATCGCGGCAGAATCGGCGAGGTACAAGCGTGGCGAGAACCTATGAGAAACCCGCGAGGCTCGCGACGAAACAATTATTCGCCGACGTGGCTCGTGGCGCCGGAAAATACTTCCGGATTGCGGAACTCTCGGACTCGATCGTTCCCGACACGAAGCTTTTATTTTCGAAACGGAATTCGCGACGCAGGAAAGACGGGACACGCGACGGCCGTTGACGACGCGAGGCGGTAGCGGGGACGGTATCGATCAGCGCGTGGCATTCGTCTTCGACCATCCCTTAGCGTTAGTTTCCTGGAAGGGTGTCGTTTCCGACCCTGTGCTTCGTGCGACGAGGCACTTCCACGCAACGACGGCCGACCGTGCTAGGTAAACGGGCACGCATTGCGGACGACAGCTGTCAAATAAATGTTAAGAAAAGTCGCCAGCCGAGCGAAATTTCGAGTGGAACGCGAACAACCAGGGGTGCGTGCCCACCCCAGTGAACTACCCGGGCCCGCGGGGCAAAACGCTCGGCGCGATTTTTCTACGGCTCGAACAATCGCGGGGTCGATAAGTCATCGTTCGCAATCGCGCTTTGCTCCTTCCCGAAGTCGAGGACCCCCGCGTTTCTTTCTGCCCTTTCCAAAACTATTTATGCCGATTCCTAGGGAACGGTACTAATTCTGGCTGCGAGCCGTAGACAACCTTGCGGAAAGCGTGCCGCCGCGGTCTCGATCGAGCCACCAGGGGAAAAAGTAGTCGAACGGAAACAAGGCGCGAACCGCATTCGCGTCTGGCTCGCGTCCAAATTTTCCTACAAATAAAAACTGCGCAACGCTTCGTTAGGTTCTCCGTTAGGTTGACGCAAGAACCGGCTGGCTTTTCGAGTTTAACGAAGTAACGGTGACTAGACGTCCCCCGACGACGAGCCGTGGAAGGGTGGCGGTGCAGGCGAGATACCGCCAAGGGGCAAATTTTCGAGGGTGGTTTCGCGCGTCAATGGTTTATTAAGAAGCACTTGTTTAAAGGTAGCCCCATTTCGGTTCCGACAGTCAATTCGACCGCGACGTCTGTGTCACTCGCCCATACAACTGGATGAAACGAGGACGGCTCCGGGGTGCGCCGACGCAAGAGACGAGAGATCCACTCGCCCCACGGCAATCCGGCGTGCCGGCGTAATTGAAGTTATTGCAATATTGTGTCCTGTCAACCAGCCTGTCCTCGACTCTTTTGCTCCTCCCCAGGCTGCTCCCTCTCTCTCTCTCTCTCTCTCACTCCTTTCTCTCTGCCACTACTACCCCGCCGTCTCTCTCGACACGACGCGTCCAGGTTTACACTATCCAGCGTAATATGTGAGCGCCTGTCGAGCCCGCATTAATCTCCGTGGCGGAAAGATAACGCTCTGCCGGATACGCTATGATTAGAAACGGCGCGTCGGAGATCGTACTGCAGGCGCACAACACGTTTCCTCGACGATCGAAAAAACGAAACTGGTCGCCGCGTCGTCTCTGAGCCGCGCGGCGCGAGAAATTCAATTCGTCCCGTGAATAACCGCTAACAAACCGCAGTTATATCGTAAAAAGCAATGCACCGGCCTGAGAATTAATTCCAGCTAACTCTCCGCCTACCCGAAGCTCTTTTTTCCCTCTTGCTCGCGCGCTCCCGGCCTACCCTTTCTCCATCCCCCTTTCGCTCTCCTTGTTTCGGGTCCCCCGTCTCCCTTCCAACTGGAACGGTCCCAAAATTCAATAAAGGAGAACGAGCACGACGTGGTCTCTCCCTCGCCACGGTTCTCTTTCGTGCGGGGTAGCGGCTGCGGAGTTCGGAGCCCCGGAGTCATCGCGCGAGAAACGAGCGGCCGGGGGGAGCGAGCGGGGAGGCTGGCAACGCGCATACATTAGCGGGGACAGGGTGGAGATATTGTCTGAACAAAGGGATCGGCTCGTACCTATCGAAAAGGCGATTAAGCGAGGATAAAGTCATACCTCCCCGTCATTCAGCGTCGCCCTGGGTGTTGTCGATTGGTTTTGCGTTAAAATCGTTTCGCAGCCGCACGTGTGCCAAACACGATCGACCGCGGCCCTCTTCGATCGACCGAAATAATGTCGCTCGATTAACCGAACGAACGCCGGACAATGTTCGCGGCTCGCCGCTGATTAGCCTCGCGAGCGGCACAGAGACGCGGGAAAGAAAGGAGCACCTGGGCGAACGCCACGTGGCGGCGAGGCGGAAAAATTGAAACGGAGCGGAGAGGAGCGCGCGACCGTTTCGCGTCGTGCCCAATGGCTCGTTGGAACGAGCCATCGAGAATGCCTTTCAGCCAGCAACGAACGCGCGCGAGATAAAGCACACCGCCTAACGCGAAAATACGACCAATTAGCCCGCGTGCCAAGTATACAATTTAAGTCTGCCGGAGGACCCGGGGCGAACGCTGCCAACCGACGATTCAAACTGCGAGAACAGTTCCCCCGTTGGCACGCATATTGCGCACCCCTCCACCCCCCGCGCTTAATCCATGGCCACTCGTTTGTTTTCTTTCGATCCGCGAGATTAGCTGCCCCGGTCGCGCTCTCCGCGGGGGCAGACTTAATGCGTCGTCGACGCGATTTATGGAACAATTTGACGCGATGACCGTCCGGCGGAAAATATCGAATCGCTCGCTTCTCGCCCGGCCACCTATGCTCTGCGCTCGAACGAATTTAACGGCGTTACGAATCTCAACGACGGCGAACGGTGCCGCGGGAACGGCGCACGGGTGATCGGCGACACGTTTCCAGCGACGAAAGCGCAACAGCGAATGGAGGAAAGCTTGTACACGCGTTCTCGTGCTTCACTTACCCCACGTGGTCGTTATCGGCGCAGTCCGACGGACATCCGTCTTCTCGTTTTTCTTCTTCCCTTCTCTCATCCTCGTCGATGCTTTCCTCTTCTCCTTTTCTCTCACCCTTTTTCCCTCTCTGTCGTTCCTCTCTTCTTCTCCCCTTTCTCCTACCTCACCTCACCGTTACACCGCCGTTGGCCGTTCCGCCCCCACTCGATCACCGTTGATACTCCCTCCCCCTAGTGGGAAAGCTGTCTCAGGTGGTCTGGTGGTGGTTCGCGGCGGGGAAAGGGCCGCGAGATCGACGACCACGTGACCGACGTGACCGGAACCGCGTGAAACGCGGAACCGCGTCCCCCTGGTCGTGGTCCTGCTGGTGCCGACGGTTGATAGCGGTCGCGGTTGCGGTCGCGGTCCCCGTCGTCGTCCGGCACTCGCGGTCTCCTCGGCCCTCCTTCGGTCCACCGTTCGTAACTCCTCTCTCGTCGTTTCCTTGCTCACCGATCGGTCGAAGCCGCCGAAGATCCCGAGCTACGCACAGCGGCACGGCTTGCGCGCCGTTTCGATTCTTTTCTCCCCGTGGATAACGCGCCGCACTCGCCAAGATTTTCTCCCATTTTCGCGAGAGGGACCGGACCTTTCTCCGTTTCCCCGAGCGGTGCTGAGAAGCGTGCCGTGTTAGCGACTGCTATCTGCCGCAGAGCGAGTCGGCCGCGGGACTTTGGTATACTGGGAGTATGGTAAGTAGCTGCACCCCTGCCACCGCCACCCCTCCCTCGTTGCCACACGCCGTTCCCTCGAACGTCCCGATCCCGCGCCTCTCCCCTCCCAAGCGTTCGCCAAGCCGATCCTACACCCCTCTCCGCCCTCGCCGCCCCGGCACCGAGAGAACCGACATCGCTACCGCCGCCGCCGCCGCCGCCACCGACCACCACGTCCCCCAGCCTCGACAGCCACGGCCGACCATTGCGTACTCCGCTCGCGCCATCGTCAAACGTTTACCTCGCGAAACCCCAGGGACGTATCGCATCGACCATTTATTTGAAGCATGCTCGCTCGTTTCGCGGCTCCGATGCCCTCGTTCGTACGTACAGTCGAGAGATCGCGAACAGATTTCCGCGAGCAGGCTTTCCCGATTCGAAGTACGAACAGGACGAATCTGGGGACCGAGGGGGCGAGGCGCGGCGGGGCAGCGATTCGATTCCGATCCAGGGTGAATCTCGCCGATCGATCGCGAACGTAACGACGGGGGCACGCGGGGTGCCGTGGGCAACGCGAACGCACCTGGGAGATCGCCACTGCCGGCACAGGTGACCGGCGAACGTATGAAAGACAGCGTTTGCATGCCAACATATCCATTGTAATGGCGACGCTCGTTCCTCTTACTTATTCTTCTTCCCTTCTCCGGCTTGTCGTTACCTCGCCCTCTCGCCTCCGCTCGCGACCGACCGCCTCTCTATCCCCCGCGGCTCCGTTGCATTCCGTTTCACCTCGGCGCGCGCATAAATTAACGCTTTCGAATGCAAAAGCATGAATGAGACCGTGTTCCATCTCTGTTTCGAGAATCGCTCGATCCCCGATACCTTTCCCCCTCTACGACTTGTATCCCGTTCACGGAGGTGCACTCTCGTTGCACTCTCGTTGCACTCTCCGCTCAGCTCTCCCGGATTCCGTGCTCGCGGACACGCGGCGAATGCCATCCCCCGGGTCCGTCGGTATCGCCGGCGGTTCGGGGTGGCGAAGCACTAGCGGCGGACAGAGGAGGCGGCGAGCCGACGGAGGAACCGGTAGGACGAGGAGAGAGGGCCAGGAGGGCGTTTATTAGCAATTGTAATGCAAGATCGCGGAATGCATGGGATCCCCGCGATGCTTCGATACGACGGTCCTGGTACGCGTGTTCCTCGTAACCTCGATTTCCGATCGCTGCGAATATCTCGGAAGGGCTTTACGCCGAGCTGCTTTGCACCCCGAGCCGCCCAGGATTGGAATTCCTCCCAGGACGGTCGTCGATCCCAGAAAACGGCGACACACCGTGACAATCTTCGCATCCCCCTCTCTCGACCGCGATCGTGCGATCGATGAACACGTTCGCGACGTATCGCGCGATCGGTCGCAATTGTGTCGTCTTATCGCGGCCTATCTATATTTCCACCGCGTCGCGTCGGTTCGTTTAACGGCGTCGTCTCGCGTTTGCTTCGCGGCGGAACTGATTTGCTGAACGCGTGCGCGGTGTGAATCGAGGAGTCGAGCGAGCTTACGATTAGCGAAAGACGAGAACGACGTCGGGCCAGCCGGGTGATTCGTTCTCTGCGAAGTATCGGGGAAAAACAACGATCGAACCCAGGCGCGGCTATTTATAGTACAGGAATATTAACCGGGGCGGAAGTGCGACGCTCGTTCGAATCGTTTATGTTAATCAGCCGTGACGTCACCGGCACCCCCGACAGCGGCAATATCAACCCCTAACTCGGTCCACGAGTAGCGAAACGTGCACGCGGGGCGTATCATGGTCCTCCTGTATTCAACCTCCCCCCTTGTTACCGCTCTTGCACACCCTTTGTCGACGTTAACCCGAAGTGAATGGACCTATAGCGCGCGCTGCAGGGACGGTTTTAACTTCGGGGTGACTTACCCCGCGCGTTATCTATTTTGACAGCGCGGTACGGCCGCGGTCTGTCGGGGGGGTTGATGCACGGGGGTGTGCCGGTAATTGTGTTTTAACTGCGCGCCGTATCGTCGCGATATCCGTTCGGTGTTCCTCGGTCGGCACAGCGGCTGTATGACGCGAAATATTCGCCGACACTTTGGCCACGCTCGTTTCCTGGCCAGGGAGCACGCGAAGCCCAGTTCGAAGAACAGCCTTTCGTCCATTCGTCGACCAACCGCGAACGGATCGATCGACCGACTCGATAGAGCGGCGGGGGCGGGGATATTAATAAGGGTATCCGCTGTCGCGTTATTTTATTTCGACGGGATATCAAATCCGTTAATTTTCTATAAATTGCGAGCATAATAGGCGGGCGGGCATTTACGGCGTATCCCCGAAGCCACGACGGCACCGCAGCACTACGCGAACCACCGGCGGAACGTATGCAATATGGCATTCAATTTGCGACGGATTCGCTGTCTGGCAACGCAAACAACCGCTATTGGGTTCCATTTAATGAACCGAGCCGGAGCCTTCGGAAGCATTTTTGCGCTGTGGGCTCGGCTTAAATTGGACCTACCCCTCGCTCCGCCGTTCGCCGCCGCCGCTTTGCTCGTTCTCTATTTGCTTCCTGCGACTTACGGCTCGACGATTCTCCTCAACGCGGGAGAGAAGCGTTACGGCGCTCCGCTTGTGCAGTTTGTTGCGCCGATGCGTCGCAGAATCGTTTGACCGAGTCGTCGATTCCCGTCGCACGTCCTTCGAGGAAAGCCCCGCGATCGTTCGACCGGCGGTTCCACGCGGGGCGAGACACCGGTCAGGTAAATTTTCAAGGCGAGACGTTCTCGCCCGAGGCGATAGGGCATCGATCGGCGGAACCGCTCGTTAAAAATATTAAGGCTTAGGAGAGCAATCCTCTTAAAAAGTTCCTCGAGTCGTGGGAGGATAACGCGAGGATGGGGCGGGGAGCGGAACGGGGCACCGGTATCGGCGCCGTATCGTTCCACCGCGCAAGTGTCCGGTAAGCTAAGCGGATCCACCGTAATCCGGATTACGTATTTGCCCGGTTCTCTGGCCGCTGGCATCTCGATCTCGTGCCAGTCGGAGCCAAAGACGTATTTACCTTCTGGCAACGCGCCGTCTGTTGCCCGTAATCTGTTTAACGCTTCACGACCAACGGCAGCCTGCCGTCCTTTCGTCGGAAGCGGACTCGGAAGCGGCGGGCCATCGAGGCGATACCCATCGCGTACACGTACACCCTCTGCTATCCAGGAGACGCTTATTCCACCCGCCACCAAGGGCAGGTCGCCGAACGAGCATCCGTACGATGGCGGACGGGTATCGCCGCGGCGCGGCCGGGTTTCGTCATCGATCGGTAGCGATCTTTAAACAGCGCCATTAACGGTTGCGTGCACAAGCCGAGGGGGTTGCGATCAAATGAATATGATGAAAGAGTGGCGGCATTAGGCGAACGTGACGTGCATACTGATTTGCGGCTGATTGATTGGACCCCTTTCCACTCGACAACGGTGCACCACCGCTGTCCCTTGTCCCCGCTTCGATCGGCTGCCACGGCCCGGTTGATTCCGCCCCACGAGTGAGCCAACATCGTTGATATTATCGAGCACCCTGCTCCCAGCATCACCGTAGTCGCGAATATTTGACGCGACGCGTCGCGTCACGCCGACACTCAATACGCCCTGATAATTGCACGATACACCGTGAAGGGAGGCTTTTTTCCAACATTTTCCAACGAATCCCGGCCACCGTTTAACGTTCATTAACGCGCTTTATTGTCCCTCATGATCCGCCGTCGCAATTACAGGTCTGGACACGACACGCGAACACGGGCAGCGACGTTTTAATCGAGACGCTTTTCGGAACGGGATCGCGCGATCGGCTGGGCAATATCGCGCGGCGATCTGGACGACCGGCGGGGAAACGGCGAGAAAACTTTCGGCGAAAGCGATGCCCGTGGCCGCGGCATCGGTTATTGTTCATTGTCTCGAAGGATGGGTCGCCCCGAACTGTTCGCCTGTAACGTAATTGTTTTTGACGCCGTAATTTTACAGTGTCGTGCGTGCACACACGTGTCCACGCTGAGGGCAACGGACGTGTCGCGGCGAAGTGTCGTGATAACTGCCGTGCTTTTCCTTCTTCTACCTGGCCGTGTCGACTCGGTCGTTCCTTTTTCGACGTCACTCCGCGGTGCGCGACAGGTATCCGCTGCTCGGGAGCAATCTGCCAAGTCGCGCAGCTCCTTTCCGTCGCGTCGACCAGGAACACCCCGAGTCGTGTCAACGTCTCGCTCGACGTTTTCTCGAAAGAGTATCGCGCGTCTCGTGTTCCCCGCCGACACGCTCGCCGCCACTTCCACGGTACACGAGACATGCCGTGCCGAGCCACGAACGTCCGCGTCTTTCCGTCAGCCTCCGAGGCTTCCAGCGAAATTTCTGAGCGCCTCGAGATTCGGCCGGGTCGTTGGACCGCGGGGACGGGGCGAACACTCGCGCGGGCTTTCGATCGACGAACGAAAGTCCGCTGAGCAGGACTAAGAAAGGAAAAAGAACAGCAAGTGTCCACGCTGGCGAGGAGTTTAGCGAGGGAAGAAAACGAACGTTCTCTGTGGGAACGCGGACGGAGGATGAGACGAAGAGCGGAGCAGATGCGGCCGAGAGGAGAGAAGCGTAGCCGAACCCATCGCGGGAGAAGCTGCACCGCCCGGAGGAAGGAAAGCGGTTCGAGTTCTGCTCGTCTCGCTCGATCGTTCTCTGCTCGTGCTTCGTCTCGTCCCTGTCGCGCACACGCGGTTCACGCATACGCGTGCGTGGCCATCATCCTCGCGATCCGAGGACGGCTCGCGGGGAACGCAGAAAACGAAGGGAGCCGAGGAAGAAGCTAAACTCGCCACCCGGGTTCTCGGTGGGTTTCGCGACCGAACGTGCGGGGCCCGATGTAGCCGCGAGCTACCGCTGGACGGGGGCCAGCCACGGACCTCTCTCCCTCGAAATCTTCCCGTGCCGAGGGCCTCGGCTACATACCAAACGAGGCGTCGCGCGTCTCCCGTGAACGAGCAGAGCTTGCCTAGAACCGGCGACCCTAAGCGACGGTAATTGCGCTCGGGCGCAATAATTTCGCGGAGCCTCCCCTGGCTTCTCTCCATAAAGAGGCGAATCGTCCGATTCGTCCGGCGTCCTCCGCGATTTCTGCGCCCGCGGAAAGCTTAAACGGGCCGGGGAATGGAAATCAGCGGAATTCCTGGTGGACACCGGCGGCCGCAGCCCGCTCGTCTGCTCGTATTTCAGCGACGTATCTCGCGTGCGGGATCGCGGCCGCGGCCGCGGCGTCTGGTGTCCGCGTCGAAATTCATCGGTCGGAGTAAAGGACGTTAGGCACGCGCGTTCCTTCCCTCGCTTAGGTCGCGTTCGCGATAGCGACTATTGTTCGAGAGGAGGTTGCTGGAAGCGGCATGCCGGCGAGTAGGTGCAACGGAGCAGGGACGATCGGTGGTAGCAGCGGTAACATCAGCGTCAGAGTCAGCATCAGCGTCGAGAACGACGGGGCCCTCGGGGAGTCGAGGTAGCGCGGGATGGGCCCCTCTGCGAAGCATGGCCGTTCCGTTCCGTTCCGTTCCGTTCCGTTCCGTTCCGTGGCTCGCAGCGACGTTACACGCTGTACGCGTTCCTGTTTCGTACGCGTTCATACGCGCACCGAGGCACTCGCGGCTGTGTTGGCCGAACGTCGCGGTAGCCGCGCGCCGGCGAGATGGGATCGCGCGATACGCCGCGTGTCGAAAATAGAAATATAATCTGATAGGCTCATTGTGCCCCGAGCCATTCGCTGCTATCCGCCGCTACCACCGACGACTCGTACCCGCTACCTTGTCCCTCTTTCTCTACCCCGTCGCGGCCGCCCCGCGGAGAACCCTCTGCCGCGTTTTCTTCTCGCGTCGCGATCCGCTCGCGCGCGTTCCCTCCACGGCCGTTATTGGTAGTCCACGCATGGCGAGATCCCCGCCGAGACAAAGCTCGTTCCTCTCCGCGGATTCTAGGCTGACCCCGGTCCCTGCAGCCGTTCGCCCCGCGCCGCGGAACAACCGGCGGGACATTTTTATCGGTCAGATTTAGGAGGCAGTTCCGCGGCGAGGTTATTTACGAGCTCGAGTTTTATCGTAAGGGAACGGAAAGCAGTAAATGGTGCTTACTTTTAATAACTGACCCACGGCGCGGAGTCCCTGCTGGCCGACCGGGACTAAAGTATTCCGGCGAAAAACCGCAATTTGCAGGGGGAGGAAAAAAAAAGAAAGAAATGACTACGGAAGGTCCCCGTTCGACCGCGAGAGACTTGGCCGTAAACCACGGCACAGTGGGAGCGTGACCAATGGCATCGTGATCGTAAAGAAATTAGAGGGGCAGTAATGGTTTCCGGGTACGATGCCTTCCGGTCGGCATACATCTTCCACCGGCCGCACCGCGAACTCGCCTTTCCTATATCGCTTCGACCAGCCATCCCCTTTGCGGTGGCCGGGCCACGCTGGCGCGGAGTCGTCTGTCCGCGACCCGTGCTCGAAATCGTCGACGTCCGCGAGACCCCGCGCCGTCGTCGATCGGTCGCGATTAACGCTCGTCGATCTCCCTCGAAAAGATCGACGATCTTCGGGCGGCCCGCAATCAACCGCCGTGGCCGATTCGATTTGCGGAACGCGCTCGTCCCTCGAGATCGAATCGAGCGGCGTCGCGACGCCCGCTGGAAACCCCGCCGAACGTACAAACAGAGATGCAATCAGGAACGCGACTATCGGCCGGTGCGCATCGCGAACGTGGCCGCGCGTATGAAACGTTGCGTTTCGTCGGACCCGCTGAAAAATCTCCCCGACGCGTCCCTTATGCCTTCCACGGGGAACGACGCGAAATCTTGTCACGCCTGCCGGGATCCGTCCACTTTGTCGGCCAATGCGATCGTCCGGTATCGAGCGCGGCAAGAAATCGAAGCGGTAGGTGGTCGAACGATGTATGACCGGAAGCGGAAATGATCGGACGAGAGCGGGAGGTACAGAGGAAGACGAGTCGAAACGAGAGGAGGATAGCGAGGGAGTGAGGGAACAAGGGAAGCGAGGTGGGAACAAGTGGCCGAGCGTACCTTCCCCGCGTTCCATGGTCCGGTGCAGAACGGTCCGTTGTTCGTTCGTTGTGGATGCGCGATTGCAAACGGAACACGGCGAAACGCAAAATGGAACGGGGGCTTCCCGGCCAGCCCGTGTGCGTACTGATTGATCAACATTGTTGCCGAATTAGACTCCAGCGAGATGGGCATATTGATTGGCAATCAGTGTCGCCCGGCCACAACGAAGCCTGTCCGCCCGGGAAACGGTTTGCTAACGCAAACACCGTCGCACCTGGATCTCCATGATGTTGTTTTTCGACAGGGAAAAAGAGGAGAGAAAAAATATCCCGTCGAATGTTCCGCTGACATTTTCGACGCCGATACCGGGGCTCCGTCCTTTTTTTTCCCCCAGATCTCTGACGTTCGCGAGGGTGTTTGAAAAATCACCGGTGTTCCCGGTCTCGCGCCGCTGCCAGCGCGTTCCACGGATACCGCCGCCGCGCGGATTGAACGCGTGCATCGTTAAGGACGCAAGACGAATTTTTTCCTTCACGGACGATTACCCCCGGGTACATTCTGGCCGGTCTGCTCGCGGCTACCATGGGACGGCGAAGCTTTCGAGGCTCCCATGGCGTCGCGAGCGTCGCCGCGAGGAGCGGCGAAAACGCGAGCACGGTGTGCAGGGTAGCGGAAAAGAATGCGGCGAAAATCACGCGAATAAGAATCGACCGGGGCGTTCTCTCGGTTCCGTGGCAGCCGGGCCGGAAAATCGGCGTTCGCCGATCAGCGGGCGTACGGAGCAGAACGTACGACGCCGTGGCGCGTTTCGGTTCGATTCTAAATGCAGCTGTCTGCGCGCAGAAACGACGTCCGAATGCCTCGCGACCCGCGAGCGTAACGCGGAATGCCACTTTCGAAGGTAGAGATGGATTCGTCGACGCGCTCCTCTTTACGACTTTCCGCCGCGAAACGCGTTCGAACGCGGAAGCATCGATCCGCCGCGATCCACCGCGATCCGCCGCGATCCCCCGGGCACACTCGCGGGCCAACAAAGTAGCCCATTAGCTTCGCCAGTGGCGTGCACCTCTGCCCGTTTCCATCTCGAACCGGGTCGTGGGGACTTTTCGTTTCCCTTTATTTCGATTCCGGACGCTCGCCGAAAGAAAGCGGCACGACCAACGATTCCTCCACGCTCGTTCCCGTTCTCGTGCCGCGAAAAAAAGAAAAAAAAAAGCCGGCGGAGCGCGAGAGGCGTATGCGCGAACTCGGCGTTCAGGGTTCGCCTGAACGTTGCTGGATCGTGAAACGTGCGCCTCGCCGGGGCCATCGGTAAGCGCCGATGGTACTACTAGAAACCTCGACGCCGCGGCGGCAGCGTGGCGGCGTTTACGAGCCACGCATGACCACCGACAATGGCTAGCGGAAGGCCATTCGTCGTTCGAAGCGCGTTTCTTTTTTTTCTTTCCAACCGGAGAAAAGCGTTTACCGCAAGTCCTCGATACGCATTACGACTCGACGGTTCACACGCGCTGGGAAAAATGCCAGCCAGTAGTCGACCGCGTCGCTAAAGGCAACTTGCCGAGAATGAGCAATCCCGTCCTGATTTTTACCTTCGCGTCTGCATTATTGACAATATCAACCTGGTTCCCGCGAGGACACCGCGACGATCGCCATCGGAATCCGCGCGATTGTCGAACCGAATTTCGGCCCCCCCTCCTTTAACCCCGCGGCTTATCTCCGTCCCGAGTCGCTGACCTTACGTATAGCTCGTAGGTGTAAATGCGGTTTCCGTAAGCGGACTTTCGAGGCGCATCGCCAGGAAAGACGAGATCGGATTAAGATCGAACGATCCCACGGAGGATCCAACGGGGAGGGTCCGTCTACCGTCGGCGATCAAACCCGCAAGCTTCCCTGTCCGAGATAAGCCTTCGGATTCGACCCCGGAGCTTGATCACCGATAGCCCGTCGTTCTAACCTACTCACCCGACACCAGCACCCAATTCCGAATCCTCCGGCACCCTTTCCGTTGGCCGGGCCCGCAAAACCGGCTGATGCCGCTGGCAAACATCCACTTCGAGAGCACCACCTTCGCTCCCGTTCCTTTTTATGGCCCGTTAAATGAACTTCCCGCGTTCTTTTATATCGACCGGGTTGATCATTCTCGTGTATCTGCCACGTTTTCCTCTCCTTCACCATCGCCGTCTCCTCGCCCCCCATTCCTAACACTTTCTTCCCGTCGTTTCGATCGCGACGATTCGCGTTCCGTCGTCGTTGTCGCGGTCCATCGGCTCGACGAGTCCTCTTGGATCCTGGATACCCGCGGTGCAACTCGGTTACATCGATACATCCGACACCGCGATCTTCGATTCGCCGTTTCGTCGGCCGTTGGCCGGGGACTACCCGAGCGGCGGATAATTAACGAAGGTCGGGTCCGATTCCTGAAGGAACGATAGCGGACGGGGAATGTCGGGTCAGTGACGAACAGCGTCAGACATAGACAGGCAATTAAAGGGGCGCGCGCTCAGGATCGCGGCCGGCGAAGTTTCGGTAGGCACGGGGCGAGCCTTAACTACGCTCGGAATGCAGTTTTACACAGCCGGGAGAGGATGGGGGATGAGTTAAGTGAGAGGGGGGGGGAGCGCAGAAGAAGAGCAGAAGAGGAGCGAGAAGTGCAAGGTGGAGCGCAAAGAGGAAAGTCGTATGAAAAAGAGGAAGAAAAGGACGCGGAGGCGGAGGGAGAGAAGGAGAGGGAGATTTAAAGGATCGCGAAGGAGGAAGAGAGGGAACGACGGAGAGACAAGGGGGTACAGAGGAAGCCTGCCCGGTAGCAGTTTCCCAAACCATCGCCATTAATAACCAGCGAGATTATACGCTGCTGAAGCCAAGGCGAAAGCAGCGAAGCTCCGGCTGAATGATGCCGTTGCGGTTAGCCGAGAGATTCGCAAACTCGATACGGGGAACGAGAACGACGCTCCGCGTCGTCGCGCGGTCAGTTTTCCGAAAGATTTCGCGTTCGCCTGGGCCGACGAGACGCGGCCCGCGATTCCGCCGGAGAGGGCGATCCTTAACGCGGATGTAGCGCCGGTAAATATGGAATGCGATCGACCAGAAGCGGTTCGTCCGGAGGGGTGGTACGCCGTTCCTCGATACGTGCATGTACACTGTACGTCGAACCGGTGGCGGTATTTGGACAGGCTGTCGAGCGCGCAGACGGTCGTGGAACACCGGGCCAACAAACAGTACAATACAATATTACAATCCAAGCAACGGCAACGTCCCACCGGTGCAGGTACAACGCAGTGACAGCGCAACATATCAACCGCGGTTCTCGCCCACCCCCTCGATGCACTCTCTCTCGCTCCCTCTGGTTCTTCCTCCTCTGGTGCCCGCGAGCCTCGTTTACTCGTACTCCGTTCACCTTCCTGCCTTTTCGTCCCTGTTCGATCCGTCGCCGTCTCTCTTCCGCCTAGCCGGCCAACTATATCTGATTGGCCTGATCATTAATCACCGGTGACCGTGCGGCAGCCCTGTCCCGTCCCACAACTAAACTCGTGGAATCGAACTCACCGGGGTGTACGTGCTGCTGCTTCTCTCGCTCGCCCTCTCCCTCTACCACCCCCGACGGCGGAAGATTTCTTTTCTTCTCCTTCGTTTTTCACCTTTCCGTACCAGGCGTGTCGCGGCGAAAAATTTGGCGGTCACGACTCTGCTCGAGCCCCTCGGAAAAGCGGACGGTCTTCGTCTGTCTGGGATGTGGGAACGATCGAAGACGCGCCACGTACGCGTAGAACGATCGGCGTTTGCGTTGGACGATCGATTCTGCGAAGGATCGCTCGATAAAGTACGAAGCTATAACCGGCGCGGACGACTAATTCGATTAAACCGTCGGGCGATTAATTTAATCGAGATGTCGCGGGGCGATGTGCGCGCAACGATCGACTCGCAGAAGTTGCCGGGATCTGCTTGTGCCGGTCGGTCGCCTCGCGGGTCGTTCGATTCGAGAGTTCACCGTCAGGTTGGCCTCTTGGACTCGACATTGGTTCGCGTCAGAAGTTGCGAAGGAAGACAGCCTCGGTCCGCGAGCGAGCTTCATCGATATCAATTTCTTCGGACGTCGACGAAAATGGCACGTGGACAAAATCGCACGGCCGTTCCTTGCGACCGAATCAGTCGGAGCCACCTCCTCCTTCTTGCCCGACGAACGGTCAATCAATGCGATTCAGTTTGTCCAGTTAGGGAGGTCGGAGTCGAACGATACTCGGGACGGGAGCCAGGTCGAGGTCTTAGGAATAAGGAGTTGGAAAGAAGCACGCGGCCAGCCTGTTACGACAAATTGGGGACTGCCATCGTGACAAACTCGAGCCGAGACCCGAGCTATCCTCGTGTGACCTTAGTTCGCGGGTTCATCGACGATCCCGGCCCGATCTATCGGCTCTCCTATGACCCCTGAAATCTCTCGGGGACTCCTCTAATAGCCGGATTATCTGCCCGCTTGTGTTTCTTCCGTCACCCTCTTGCTTCTACCCCAATAAGGATAACGAGTCCGCGCCAGTTTTTCCACGTCTTTATTGTTCCCGGGGACAGGTGGACGTCGTCTGTTACGGCCGATTCATCTCGGCCAACTACCCGGCCTGTCTCTGCGAGCGTATCGCGCTGATCGATCGGTTTTCCTCTCGTTCCCGATATAAAATCCCAGCACACTTGCCCGATCATCGCCGTTCCCGATTCTAGATAATTCACGCAAACATACACGCGCGCGCTGAACCCCCATTACACCAATATTCCCGTTAAGAGTCTGCGTATCGAGGCATGGCCTTCGAAAGATTTTCTCGCGAACGAAAAGGGCGAAGACATCGATCGACCCCCGAGACGCGACAAATAGAGCTTTCCCTGTGACGCGTGCATACGTGCGCTTGCGATACGTTCCACCGTGGAAGGAGACGACTCGCCAAGACGAAACGAGAGGAAGACGTAGAGGGAGGACCGGCCAAACGTCGGTCTATCTTCTGGCCTACGTCGGCTATTAATCAACGGGACCACCTAATCGGTCGACGAGCCAATCGATGAAGCAATAAGTTGAAAGACCGCTCCGAGACTAAAAGTTCATCGCCGGGTCGAAGGGAGTGTGCGCGGGTATGGACAGCGACGGAACCGAATCGAATCCTCGTCCGGAACGCGCCTCGTGGAATTCGTCGCGGGACGCGTGCGGCATTCCCATGCAGAGTGGCGGACGTGCGAATAACAACGTCGACGACAGAGCGCGCCGGGAAGGGCGGATTTCGCTTCCGGAATCGCTGGTCGCGCCGCTTCGAGGCGCTCGCAAGGTGGTCCGCAGCAGCTGTGTATCGCTCCGTAATATCATTCCAGTCAAGTTTTAACGCGTTATTAAAGCGTGGAAGGAGTTGGCATCGAGAGCCGTCTCGAGTAGCTCATTTGCTGTCGTTCGCTGCCTACGGCGAGGCCGCCGGTACCTCGAAATCCATTAACGTTCGCGGCGCACTCGGGCCCGGCCAATAAATTTTATTAATACATTCGTGGCAGGGCAATAACGATAGACGGCATTGTACGCGGGAGCTGACTCGAGCGGCGCGGGTTCACGCTCAGCCGGTGCGCACGCTCGCCCGCTCGCTCGCGTCGACCGAGCGTTGGCCGCCGTAAACTCGGCAGGTACGATAATGGCAGCGTTTTGCGGCGACCAGAAAACCACTCCGCCTTCCGGGATCCTGGTGCCGAGCAGGGAACGTGGAACACGACTAATGCATTTGCAGTCTCGAAGCGACAGCGTCGTGATTGCCAAACACATATCGGTACTTGGCCGCTCGCCGCAAGGAAATCTCCTTCCTCTTCGGCCGATCTCCGGGCCCTCCGGTCCTCCTGGCCACGCGTATTAAACCAATCATTCGACATTACTCGGGCCATCCTCGCGCGTTGTCCGCCTAATGGGTTCCTTAATCGGGCCACCGCGATTTACGAAATCTACGCTGAGATAATTCGCGCGACGTCCCGCCCCGCGAAGCCGCAACGGCAACCCGATGCCGGGGCTAAGCCTGCCTCGTTAATCTCCGCCGACCGAGATACCATTTAAATATCAGACTTGGACGGACCCACGTCTAACCTATGGGCCGAGAATTCCACGGGGGCTATGATCGATTTCCAATCCGGCGGATAGCTCGTTACGGGCTGGCCTGGCGAGTTCGTGCGTCGTTCGGGTGCACGCGTCTATGCGAACCAACGAGAGGAGAACCTCGCTGGGCAAATCCACGGCCAACCAACGGCAGCCGGTGAGCTTCTGCTCGTCGAGCTGCAAGAAGAGACGGGACGAGACGAGACGAGACGAGACGAGACGAGAACGCGTTCAACGGAGTTCAGCGAGAGAATGATAGAGAGGGAGACGGGAGAGGAAGAGAGAGGGGTCTACTCGAGGCTGAACCCTGCGCGTATGATATTAAACACTATAATTATTATTTAAATTCCAGTAGGATGGCTCCCGGTGTTGCGGCTCTCCTCTTCGCCTTCGTCGCGTCCCTTTCCCTTTCTTCGTCTCTCGTTCCTCCTTTCCTTATTATTCCCTTCCCTCTTCTTCCGCTGGCGTTGCAGCCACCGCTACTGCCGCCGCCGAAGCTCACTCCTTTTCACTCTCGCTCTCGATCCTTCCTACTCGTATGACCGCACAGCCACGCGCTTTTTGCTCTCGTATACCGGTCGCCCCTGCGTCCCGATCCTTTTGCTTTTTGAACTCGCTTTGCTCTTGCTCCGCCCGCGCGTAGGCGCGACTCTCGGCGTCCCACCGCTCCGGAGGAAAGAGAAAACGCGAGGCGAAGGGACGACAGAGAGGGAGGACGGTCGCAAGCGTAGCCACGGACTTATAGCTATGGCCACCATGAGATGGTTTATTGCAAGGACCTGACCCCATGTAATCACTATAAACTGTACGTTCTTCCTGCGAGACCCCTCTCCCCGTGGCCTGTGCCGCCCGTATTAGGTGCCATTACGCGTCAATGCGGCACGGCCGCGTCCGTTCCTCTTCCTCCACCGAATCTTCGCGCCCCGATCTCCGGAATCTTTTCCCCGCGATCGCTTCCCTTCTATTCTCGTCGCCGCGAATCACAGTCACCATGGAGTCGGCCGGCCAAGCCGTGCATGACGCACAGCCTCGACGTATAGAACCGCCTTCTATTAATTCGCGTCGCTCGACGATCCGCTCCGTTCGAACGGAATACCGTTTCCCCTGGCCGGCTCGGAGCGAAACGTGCCCGAGATAGCAGCCGCTCCAACACGCGAACATCGGTGAATATCAGCCGGGCCGGGGCTCCCTTCAACTCGGTGGCTTCGAGTCCGATGCAAATAATCCTCTTCCTCTCATGACCGGAGAAAAACAATGCGCCGGATTCAATACCGGTAGCGAGACCGGACCGAGATCGTGCGTTGTGGGTGGGCACCTCTCAACGAAGAGAAGAACGATAGCCGCGGCAACGGCAGCAAAAGTAGCAGGAGCAGCATAGGTTGCTTTCACGGTCCTATGGCTGCCGGCTCCGTTCGGCTTTATGGGAATGCAATACGTTGAATAAAGACGCACGCACACCAGCGGAACCAGTCGCCCGCTGCACCGATCGATCGCGATTCTCGATCCCGTTTCCCACTCGATCGTTGCTCCAGGGCTCCCGTTCGTCGACGGACGAGCCACCGGGGGGCCGAAGCGTACGACGCGTCGTTTCGAAGCAGCCGGAAAACATCCGTGGACGGCTGTTCGGCGAAAAAGGCCCTCCGTGTGAGCGAGGCTTTACGGTTTAGAGAAGTAGCCGCTAGATGCTCGAAAATGCTTCTCTCCCGGCGAGGACCTCCGCACGGGCTTGTTATTATTTGTACTATTGTCGACTCGTGACTTGCAACTCGGTTCTTATCCACGAGCCACCCCGCTCGGGACTCTCGGCCCGCCCACAATAAAACAAACATCCAGGCATTGCCAACCACTTCTTCGCGATGACGTTGATCGTGGCGACTACGGTGGGCAGGATCACGACGCTCGCGTATCGCGAGCCTCATGCGCCTGGCCACGGGGCAGAGGGCGACAAAGTGTTCGCGGTGGCCACGGTCGCGGGAACCGCGGGATCGAGGCTCGTCCAGCGGTGCGCGGCGGCTCGATCGACGATCGCCGGGCTATCTCGATCGGCGACGCTTAGGCCACGCTCAACGCCTAATGGTGGGATCAGTAAGGAGCGATTAAATCGCAGATTTCTTATCTCGCCTTACGGTTTCTGCCTTGCTCCCTGGGCGGGAAGGGCCCCGGGGCTAACACCGAGACGCGCCGCCTCCCCTCGCGCCCTGAACCTTCTGTCCGGTGTGTATACCACGGTGCAGAGGCGCGTCATTATACTCACGTCACTCAAAAGCTCTCTTCCTCTGCCCTGCCGGGGTCCCGAGTTATGAGAAACACGAGCCGCAAGGTAACCGCCACCTCCGCCGCTGTTGCCTTCTCTTTCCCTCCCCATTTCGCGCTTCCTCGGCCAGCCCTTTTCCGCGTCCCCTCTCCCTCTCTCTCTATGTCTATCTCTCTTCTCGACGCTGGCCCACTCGTCAGCCACCATCGAACAATCATTTATAACCGACGACGATAATTCGTGCGCCGCGTCCCCGGACAAAAACCGCGATCGATAGCGGTGGCAGATAAGCGCGAAGACGCCCCCGGTGTCCCGCGACGCTGGGTACGGGCGCACAATGACCCAGAGCGATGTCTCTGCTCGAATCACGCGAGACGATCTAGAGCGTCGGATCCAGCAACCGGGAATTATCTCGCTTTCTTTCACCGGCGCGATCTCGATTCACGCTTCCGCGCGATCCCGATGCCCGATCCGATTGTCCCTTTCCCGGACAACCCCTATCCGAAATTTCCCCGTCGTGCTCGTCGTACGCCGTACGATCGACGTCGAAACGAGACGGATGGACCGGGGCACGACCCCGGCTAACAACGAGCCACGAATCGAAAAGCGGTCGACCGGTGCGATCGCGTAGGCGAATCGAGAGTGGCGGGCCCCCGCGAGCCTCGCCTTTTCCACGGTCTCGTCTAGCGCCGTTCCCTTCAGCTCGAACTTCCTTCGGTCGTCTGGCCGCGTGCACCCGCCAACCCATAATTAGAGGCATTCGCAAATTATATGCGCGAACATGTGTCCCCTCGGTAAAATATCGGCTTAATAATAACAGTTGGAGAGCACGGCAATTATCAGGACCCCCGAGGAGCGAGAACACGGTCTGCGGTATCGTTTTGTCTCCACCTCTTCCTCCTCCGCGTGGAATTCTTTCTTTTCTTCTTTTGATATCGTGCGGCGGATGCCGCGCGGATCGTCGCGACGTGGGTGTCTAGCTTCGACCCGTTCGTCGGATATCGCCGTTCGTTTCGCGGACGAAAACCGATAGCTCGGGGCGAATGCATCGCGGGAAGGGCTCGCGCGTCTCCTTAGAATGTCCTGCCCGTGCCGCAGGGTAATAATTGTACGGTGATAGCGGCCGCGACCGTGAACGATACGCCGAGGAATATAGTTACTGGATTTACGAGCGTTCCTTTTTAGGGACGCGCGCCCAATGAGACGCTCGATCGAAGAAATCGGTAGCGGCGCGACAGAACGTCGAGGGACAAGATTATCGCGCTTATATTTTCGAGCGGACCGGTAACGAACGAGTGGTAAGTGGCGTCGTTTCTCGAACGGCGAACAAACTTGTCCGGATCTCTTCTGCTGGTATCGAACGACCGGGTAAGAAGAAGAGTTCGGCCGGGATGCGAGGGACGCTCTTAACGGCGCGTCCGGTGTTTTGCCAGTTATAATTATACAAGCTTGTTTTTCGTAGAACGATCGTGCGGCCACTCTGCGTACGATGCGCGCAGTGGGTTCTTAAGGGCGGTCATAACGCGCGACCGGGTACAGTGGCTTTTTATTAGCTAATTGGTAATTAAGCCGGGTTAAACAGCGGGCAGCCAACGCTTTCTTGCTCGCCCCGAGTCGTTCGGCGACTCGCTAATTTAATTTGCGGTTTCGTCGCGTTCGTCCGTCCATACCTGAGAGCCTCGGGGTGACTGTCGTCTCAGGTGCAGTCTCGGCAAACGCTTCGCGCCATCTTTTCGCGCGAGCTCCCTGGTACCGCGGGGTCGGCCGTGCACGTACCTCGTCCCGCTGCGAATCGACGCCGCGACGTCGCGACGGGACGATCCGTTGCGTAAAACCGTGCGTCGATCCTTCGTGTCAGGTGACGCGTAGCGGAGGCCGGCTCGAGGGCACGAAAAGTGGGCCCGGTACCGATTCGTCGACGAGATTAGACAATTTGTAAACATGCAATCGTGGGTGTACCGGTACAATACCGTCGTTGACCCGACTCTGAACTCCGTGCCGGCAACCCCTTTACCCCACCCGCCCCCCGGCCTGGCCCCGTCCGCGCCAGTGCGGCGTCGGCAACGGAGAAACTCGTCGCCTCGTAATTCGAATGCATTCACCCCGAGAGCCCGTCCATTCACTCTTTCCATTCATGCTGGCCTTTCCCTCGTACGCATCGGTCACGACACGATGACGCTGTGGAATCGAGATTGTGATTGCGGTCCGCGGACGGAGGAGGCAAAGGAGGATGACTACGATGACTGCGGACGGCCGAGAGCATCGATCCAGCCGGTCCCGAGCGACCACGAGGACGCGTAGGACGCTCCTCGTCCCTATCGAATCTGACGAGCGACATGGCCCCTCGTGTCTGCGAACACACCTCGAACATGCGCGGGTTTCTTTCGTCGGGGAGCCGCGGCGCCGCACCTTCCTCGTGGACGCCACGGGGAGATACGTTTCGGGCCCGTCGAGAGGCGACGAACGAAACGGTCGGTCGACCGACCTTCTAATGGCAGATGCCTACGAAAATGAAGTCGCGAGCGAACTAGCGACCGACCCCGATACGTTCGAAGGACGACGAGAGAGAAGGCGCAGGACGATGACTTTGGGTTTGCCGAACCTCGCGTGGACACGTCGACTCTTCGCGCGCCCACGCGTGGAAAAAGTTACGATCCCTCCTTTGTCCCTCCCCCTCCTGGCGTTGCCGTTAAACAATGAAACGACCGGGGAGGAAGTCTAATAACGTCGACGCGCATCGATACAGGCAGGTAGAGCGAACTCTCGTCGGAGAATTGACCGACAGACTGCCGGCCGAGGGGATTATTCGCGATCGAATAAAGGCATCGCCAACGCGCTCTTGCCCCGCGAGTACACCGCCGAGAGGGAACAACGATGACTATAAATATTGGCACGCGCACGGATGTTTATTACGGAGCTCGAGAGGCGGCGTCCGAGGGGCCTGAATGAAATCGCGAGGTCATCGTAGGCGAGAATTCGACGGGGCTAATGGTGTCGAAGGTCGGGCGAAAGCAGAATCGCTGGTCGAACAAAAGGGCATGGGGTAACGGAGGAGGGACAATTCGTTCCTCGGCCGGAGACTCGAGATCGGACTCGTGACCCGGCCCTTTTCGTTCTTGGCACATTGATTCCGTGGAGTGACGGATGGTTCGGGGTCGAAGGAGGTCGAAGTGGCGCCTCGTGTTTCCCCCGTGGCTCAGCCTGTTTAGTTTACGCTCGTCCCATCTTGTACACGTTGCCTCTTCCATCGGAGTCGACCAAGGAGGCCAGTCTTTCCTTCGCCCCGTGTTTCCGAAGGGAAACGCAAATCATCTCGGGACCGCGGTGTTCGCTCTCGCCACCGGTTTTCGAGTGCCGCGCTGCGAAGACCCACTCGTGCTATCGTTTACACGCTCCTTCGACGCGGTGCGCGCGTTATTATTTCAATCCCCGGACATCGAGTCGAGAACCGGCGAGACGCGTTTGCATTCCGATACGCGGCTGCGCCTCGCTGAACCGATTCCACGCCGACGGAATCGAGGCACGACGATCGCCTTCTCGCGGCCACCCTCCGGTCGAAACGTCGCAACGTCTTTGTAATTCCCCGCAGAGCGACATTTTGTCGCGGTGCAAGCGGAACGACGCCGGAGACGGAAGGAGAGCGCGGGGAGAGAACATGGAAGACGAAGTGGGGCGGAAAGTAGGGTGGCATGCACGAGTGCCGCTCCCGATGGAAAAATTAATAGAATCATTTTGCCGAACTGCCCGTCCGTTCCGTCTCTCTCGCCCCCTGCCCCTCGCGTTTTCCTTTCTAGCGACCCCGGTGCCGTGCCGTTACGACTCTAAACTCGGGGACGCGATGGAACCCGCGAGGGCAGAGGGGGCAGGGTTACCGGAACGAAATGGAAGATATAGCTCCCCAACCACTTATCCACGGAGAACAACTGCCCTGCCTTTCGGGATAAGACAGAGTTTTATGCGCTTTAAGCAGCCCGACCGAGATTTGCCGTTCCTCTGTCTCCTCCTCGCGCTGATAAGAACGACCGCGACGGCTAGTCGAGTCGAAGTCGCCGCCTGCCATAACTTCCGGAACTCGTTACCCCGTCCCACGCCCCCCGCGACCTTCGAGCGAGCTAATTTCTCCCCGAAAGCCAGCAACGGCCGCCGCGACGAATTCACCCCATCGCGAGGCCCGCATCACGCAACGATCGATTCCTGCGGAATGGGAAAGGTCGCAAAAGTCGCGAACAATATCCGTTCCCGGATTTTACGACCCCTGAACCTCTCGCCTCTCTTCGTTTCCGCGTCCCGATGCTCACTGGATTCGGACGACGCGTCGCTCGAGCCGCGTTTCCTGGTTTCGCGCGTCGGTCCGGCCAAATCGCTGGGCCCGTTCTCGAGAGGTCGAAGGGCCGCATGGACGGCGGAGCGAAGATTCATGGACGTCGAACGAACCGATAACTCGTAGACGGACCGTAAAGCCGCGCTAAAACGAGAATGACGCGTCGCGGTTTGCAACTTCTATTTCGAGGCGCGACCCCGGAAACGAACCCGGTTGCAAAGCCACGCTTCTCCTCTGTCCTGTCCCCGGTGCAACCTCCACCTCTCTCCGCCCCGCTTTTCGCTGTCATTACGCGACGCGCATTGCGCGCCTCGTCGCGTTAACGCACGGACGCTGATGGAGAAGCGTGTGCGTCGCGGTAATCGTAAGCGATCCCCGCGTTCCCCGGAGCCGCCGCTTCGTTTCCCAATTCGGATTCGGCGGACGACGTCCTCGGGCGGAGAAACGGGATTTCACTGGCTAGTCCTTCGCGTCGCTTTCCCGTCTCCTTTCCCCACTGGACGACGAATCGTTAGAGCTACGGAACGGGAGAACGACAGCTCCGCATATTGGCTGGTATCTCCTGCCATTTATCTCCGAATTCATTACTGCCTAGTTGATGCAGCGGCTCCCTGCACCTTTCACGTATACGTACAAGTATACACCCCGGCGGAAAAGGACTCACGGTCGAAACGAATCCTCCCCCCGCCCCTCCACCCATCTTCCGTTCGATCCTCCATCACCCTATATCGCGCTTTCTTTCCTCCAGGAATTCACTTTGGGCGCGCGGACTGACAGGCCGTCGAGACAAATGTCTTCGTGGCTCGTCTCTTTTTCGTCGGGGTGTCGGCCGGAAAATTAACCGACGCGGACGATTCCACTGGCGTTCTCTAATCCCCCGTCGGTGCACCGCTCGCCGCGATAACGAGCGAGCACCGGGGTCGAGCGGGCGATCCGATCGCTTCACCTGACGACGCGAACCGTGGCTGGTATCGTCGGCGCGCGTGCATACAAAGAAACAAAAAAATGTTACGCCAGGTGGTTTCGCGTCGGTTGGAAATTCACGGGAAGACAGTTTCGTTTAAATACTCGCACGTCGCGAGTGATTTATCATCGCGGTCGTGCTAGTTGCGCCACAGCCAAGTTCCCCTTTCGCTCTCACCCCATCGGCCGTGTTCTTTTCCTCTCGGGAGAACGCTTCTTCTGGCACGAGTTGAAATTACCCTGACCTTGAACCGTGCCCCCGCCGCCGCCACCCTACTCCTCCTCCTCCTCCTCCCGACCAGAGTTTTTGCAGCATTCGGAGGGGGTGGAGTCGTTAAAGACGAAACTCGTAACTCAAGCGTTGTCAGCCACGAGGCGACGCAACGCGATCGACGTCCGAATTCAATTTCGATCGAGGGCTGCATGCCCCGAGCCGACACCGCGACCACATAAAAATAAGAAAGACCGTGAAAAGGGTAGCGGTAGCAAAAACGCCGCAGCGAGGAAGAACGACGAACGCAAGTTTCTCCGCGGCAATTACCGCAAGCTCGGCGTCGAATCCCCGCTTCGTTTCATTGTTTTCCGCAACTTTTTGTTTTTTCCCCTCCGCTTGACCGTCGCGCCGAAGCGTTTGACCCGTTCCCCCTTTGCCCGTGCTCAACCGTATCCCGCTGACCGCGACACCGCTTCGAATGTACGGTACACGCGGGACTCGTTACGTTTTATGGCTAATTGTTTTATTATCTTTGACATATTTCCAGTTTACGGCTGCGGCCGGCCACTCTGCCACGCCGTCGTCTATTGTGTGCGATGAACGCCGGCTTCCACGTCGCTCCGCGCTTTACCGCTGCTCGAACGGGGAGGAGGGGGCACGCGACTTGCCTGTTGTGCCAGGATACACTCGTAATGGATCCATTTGTTCGCCGTTCGGCTCCGCTGTTCGGCTAATCGGGAGAAGGCTCTGGCCGCCGAAAATACCGGGCGAACGTTCGACGACGGTCCGTCGAGTCCTACAGCTAACGGCACCGACCGACGGTCCCCGTCGACTTCCCCGAATCAACGATTTCGGATGCTCGAAAGTCCTTCCCGGCGAATCACCCGTGTCATTTACCATTCCTTCGAGTTCGCGTCACATTCCAGGGCTCGGAGGGCATCTATCACACCCTCGACACTCGCAATTGAGCGGCGCAGAAGCGGTGCCCGTCTGACCAGCGACTGCGAGACAGACCGAAGGACGTGCGCCCGGTGACGGTGAACGCAAAGGGGGATGTCCGCGGAACAGGAGAATACAGACGCGTTGGAAATTCTTTTTGGCGTAAGGTATGCCAATATATCGGCTTCCATCGACACCCTCCGGCTACCTCCGAGCTACGTGACTGCTCGTAAGAATGCACCATAACCCCCGCCCCTGTTCGGCGTTAAAATAAATAATGTCCGCGTTCCGTCAAAATCGACGGCGAATTCTCCACGAGATCGGCCACCCTTCGCCGATGTTATTTGTCTTCGTTTATTTCGTCGCTCGCTTAAATGTCCAACGAGATCGGGGGGGGGGGCGAGAGTAACAAATCGATAAAAATTTCTGAATCTCGTTGGTGTTGCAAGTGCTCAGGCGGAACCGATACCGCGCAACGACGTACGCGCCTCTCCTAGGCGATCGGTTCTTAAATAGACGCGTGACGATGTCTATTGGGAAAATTGCAGGGCTCAGCCTCGAAGCGGTGTTTCCTGCGCCGCGGGGCTATAATTTCGCTAAAAGAGATGATTTTCGAGCGGCCCCGTGGAACGCTCGGCGGAGGGCGAGGTGGTCCGCGAGTCGTTCACCGTCGCCTCGTATAAATCAATGTCTCTCCGCGGCACACCGCGCATATAGCACGGCAATGTCGTCCGAGGGCCCCGATATATTCGCAGAGAAGGGTCGTGCGCCCACGGACTTTGAGGTCAGTCGGACGTACATCACTCCACTGTCAACTCGATCTTCCTTGTCGCGCATCCAAACGTCCTGTCCTCGCGACCCGTCGCCGAAAGTCGATCGAACGTTCGAGACGCGCCGGTTAATGGACACGCGCCACCTTTGACCCCGCTGTCGCGTGCGATTCGCGAACGGAGCGGCACGGCGCTGGGGGAGAATGAAACCGAAAAATCTGGGCAAAAAGCCGAAGGGATTCGAGACGGTCGTTGCGTGTCGTGTAGCGATGGATTTCGGGAGGTTTCACGAGGACGACGAGGGTGGAACAAAGCGAGGGTGTTGAACGCAACCGATGTTCACTTATTGGTGGCGTGTCTGCCGGCATGGTGCAGTTACCCATGGACCGCAGACGCGCGAGTAGATTCCACTTCCCTCTTTCGCCCGCTCGCGTGTGCGTGTGCACGCGTGCACGCGTGCTGGTTGCGTGTTGGTGCGTGGATGAGAGTGGGTGGAGGCCGAAGGGTCGGGAAACAGGTGGCGCCAAAACCACAGCCCTGGGCTGTAGCTGTCAAATATTGCGGTTGCTTTAAAAATCGATCGTTCCACCCCCCCCACCCCCCGGTTTCCTCTCTACGTGGCACGGCAATCTTCCGTCGGGACACGCTCCCCCATCAACCCCTCTGCCGGAAAATCTGCCTGGCGATTCCGCGCAACGGGAAACCAGCGTGAAGGGAAACCGGAGAAAAACTTTGCGCCCCCGCGCCAAGGGCGAGCGATGCCTGACGGTCGGACGAGAGCGGCACCAGAACGGTGCACCTTCCGTCGCGCATCGCCGACGTAATGAGCCCTTCCGTGAAAAAATAGGGTGACCTTGAGGTCGCGGTACCCTTCGGTCACTCATTAGACAATTTAAGACACGTTATATCCCAATTCGCTGGACCATTATCTGAAACTACATCGCCTTCTCGGAAGAGTGCTCCTCCTCGGCGGGCCAGCTATTGAATAAGATAACGACCTGCAACCCCGTCCCCGCATAATAAAGATTCGCCCCGAGGAACCCGCGCATCCTTTTAACTCGTTTTTAACCGGATGACCAAGTTCATTACGACCACGAACGGATAAACGATTGCCCTCGATATCCTATTCGCATTATGTGTCGCGTCGCTGCATCGTTCAATCGTTTCCTTGTTATTCGTCTACTGTTGTTGAACAATGGCGATCGTTGTTTATCGAAATATCGCCCCGGAGCCATTGAAATTCATGATTCCATTCACGAGTGTGCACGGCCGTATCTGTTCCAGGAGTGTGGATCGGCGTCGAGATCGACGATCCGGAATCCGACCGGTTTCATCGGGGATCGCTTGATCACGGAAAGGAATCTCGTAGCAATTTGGATAATTTTTATTGAGAGACACTGGTGGCAGCATGACCGCGGGCCAGAACGGGCCCGGTTAGTTGGCTCGAGGGGGTTGCCGCGGTCGGGATGGGACCAGCATTCTCCACCTCGCCTTGTCTTCCCTGGTCCCCTTCATTTTTTCTATCCTCTCGCTCTTTCTATGGCTGCCCGGCCGCCAGACACGTAATAACATGTTACGCGGCCGCCAGGGACCGCGCGGCCCAAAAACGTCGAAACGAAAACAACGCACACACCGGAGTTAAATAGCACTCTTCGAGGGGCCGGGCCCCGAGACACAGGGACACCGACACCTAATAACCCCTAATCTGCCGAAATCCCATAACTGGCCCTAACTAAATGCTATTTCATAGCTGGTACGCGCGACTCGCGCTCCAAACGATTCGCCGGGCCGAAACCCGCCGCTATTTCGGTGCAAGCAAATTCGTTCTATCTTTTCGTCCGGGTTTCGTCAAATCGTTCTCCAGCTTACGCTCGCGTTTTATTCCCTATAATTTTGAAAGTTCGCGCGTCACGGGTGACAAATCTTGCCAGCCCCTCGTTCGCTACCCCGTAAACAGAGGAACGACACGATCTATCGTTTCCGTGGGGCTCGATATACTTTGTGTCCCATCTCGAGAAGGTTCGCGGAAGCTCGAGATAAGGAGGCACGATAATAACGAACCGTAAGTAGGACAGGTGTCTGCGCGATAAAGCCCACACGACACCTGAAAGTTATGCGCCGGCACGCACGTGGTTCCGCGAAATAAAAAGAGCTCCCGGGGAGAAAGAGGCTGCGAGAAGAGGAGACGAGGGCAGCGGAGAAAAATGCGGCCGCCGAGCGGGCCACGCTCCTTTGTCATCGGGAAGACAATCGAGCGCAACGTGATAAATGGAAAACATTAAAGCGGAAGCCTTGCGAGAGCGTAACCCGGGACGAGTGACTCTTTGACCTCCTTTCGTTCGGGCTAATCCGGCAGAAATTGAGCAAGAACAAAAAAAAACAAAAAAAAAAGAAGAAACGAGGGAAAAGTGTGCACGGAGAAATGTGCACAGGCTACGGCTAGGGTTGCCGGCCACAACATGCAAAACAATATACGATATGAAAATAAATTATGGCACACTTTTACGAGCCGGTTCGAATTTTTAGCCGTTCCGTACACCCGCAGTAAACTATTTTTATCTTTAGTGCCGACCGTCCCTATTCTCAAAATATGAGGGAGAAAGGACACCAGGAAGAATGGAAGTTGCGAACACCCTTCGACATCCTTAATTCCCTCGTTCGGCCGTCGTTCGCAGGGGAATTTTAGGTCGCATATATTTTTCCATACATTTTTTATGGGGCGAAGAGAGGGACCGAAATATTTTCGCGGCACACTTCCAACCTAAGGGGATTGTTGCGAGGCCTCGTTAGCGCGAAAACGCCCTATCCCGCAGGTGCACCGTCGCAAAACGTTCCGTCCTTCTATTCGTGCGACGGGACGTCGACGAAGACGTGGAGAAGCTGAAACTTTCTACGCGTCGATCGTCCAATACGAACGCGACACGGTAAATGTCACGTTATTTTGCAACCGGTAGCACTCGTGGCTAATATCGTCGTGCTGTATCCGATGCCCGGGGAGAACGTTCGACGCGCAACGCTGCAACTTCTGCTCAGCAGCCTTTTTACACAGGCCGGACTATTAATTATGCAAATGTAAAAATAAGAAAGCGTTTCGTCACTGCCTCCGTCTGTTGCCACGGACATTTAATTAAAGTCGCGTGCTACGTTTAGTGTTTAAGCGACGGCAGTAGCGACGACGCACGACGGCCACGACCGATGCGCGTTTCGTTAAAAAATTCTGACCGATCGCCGCTTCGTTTAATGTATTCGTCGATTCGTCGAACGGCCGCGGGAAGGCCTCCCGAAAATGCTCCAAAATTTTCCATGCCCCGTCGACTATTGCAACACGTGGGGGTTGTGGCGTTGGAGGGTGAGGGGAGGGGGGCGCACCTCTGACCGCAAAGGGGCCGTGGATATGAATTCTTATTCCACCGAGGAGATAAAATATTAAGGTCTCGGCGCAGGTCACGAACCATCAACTTATATCGTAGAGAATTTCGTGGCTCGATACGCAATATCGGTCCCCGGCATCGGCGGGCTAACCTGCTTATTGTTCGTTTCGGATGCAGGTAAATGGTGGGCGATCGTGAACGCGGGGAATTTTTTTTTAATCCCACCGATAGGATTTGGCGCGGAGCAGCGTGCGACACGCGGGCCCCGTTTAATCTCCCCATAGAGAGGATGGGTCTTTTCTTTCTAACGCTGGTGCGCACGGTAGCCGTGGCCCTATACGAGCCATCCTTCCACGCCGATGCGGCGGCCTAAGCGGCGGTCCGCATTGTGCAAACACGTACCGGCAATTATTATTATTTATTACGCGTTTCAGCCAGTAACCACCGACTTTTCTCCTCCTTTTCTCTCGCATCCCTGACGGCTGGCATTCCCTGCGGGCGGATACCAACTGTCGCAGTACCTGTCGCCAAACCTTTGCCCGTTACGGCCGATAAAATCGACCCGGCGATAAATCACGACGCGCTACAAACTGTACTAACTATGGCGAACGCTTTAAAGTCTTCCGGTGGGTGTCTGAAATAATGCGGCCGACATTTACTGCCGCGACACGACATGCGATACACCGGTCCTATTATTGTAATTCGCCGTTAATCGTTTCCCCTTTCAATTAATTCTTTGCCAAAGATCGGCGATACGCGGGGTTGAAACATTGGAAACGGCATTAATGGAAGCAGCGGGGTCGTCGGGTGTGCGTGCGGGAGTTAATAATCTTTTGATGCATAACGTGACAACGCGTCAGTCACGTAACCGTTCAAGCTCCTGTTCGTGTGCTCTCGTTAATCGTTCAAGCGACTGCATTCTTCGGAGTGCTTTGCACGTGCACCGCCGTGTATCCTATCGTTTTTTTTCCCCTGCAATATCTCTATGTTGTTACGCGCACAGCGTTATGCAATATCGGGGAGCCGCGAGGAGGTGTACGGAGGTCCGATGTGCGCAAGAAGTCTCTGCTTCGGAATTTCCTTTTAAATAAAGGACACAAGGAACGAGAGAAACGAAAAGTTACCGCCTAGATTGCACCGTGCCGCCGAGTTCCTTTTACTTTTCGCACATTCTCCCAGTTTATTGCTGCGCGGGGTTCGTCCGAACGCGCGTCACTGCGTCGCCCGAACTCTGACACCGTAATACAGAATGCCGCGAAGCGATTAATTTCGGAACGGCCGGTTTGCTCGAATTCGAAGTTGAACGCGATCGCTCGTATCTCAGAAAAGCGCCGTGGAAGATTCCCCGTACCGAAAGTTTCGCAGTGGAAAGACGACGATCCGTGTTCAGAAACAAAGGAGTAGAATTTCCAGGAGAAAGAAAACCTTTAGGGGCCGTGGCGGGGGAGGGGCGAATCGCGGAGCGGATAAGGAAGAAGGACGGATGAAAACCGGGAACAAATGGTCGGACAGTCACGTCCTGGGTTAATGCTGCATGGAGGAAAGTCACTGGGTTTATTAAACCGTCGGCTGGAAGGAAGAATGAAAAGGAGCTGGCGGTTAAGTTTGAAGCTGTGCGTCGAATTAATATATCCAGCCGGGGGTAAAATCACTTCTCCCCGATACGCCCCGAGTTCGCAGCGAGGAGTTGCAACGAAATTGCCACTCGTCAGCGTAATAGCTGCGCGGCACGGGTCTTGTATTTCTTCTTACTCGTACCCTGTCAAACGGTCTAATTAATCGGCACGAGTCACGCCACTAACCGCTTGCCGAAACGATACACCGCTCGCGGCCGGGTCGAGCCCACTGTAAAAACCCTGAATAGCGAATTGAATAGAATTGTCGTCGGACCTAAACGAAAAACGCTCGCCAACGGTTACGACCTTTTGTAAAATTCCACTTCGGCGATTAACATAAGGAACAATCACTGAGAAATATTCTGACGGCTATTTCCTGCCCAGTGACCCCGTCGACGGAAGTCGTCTCACGGAAAAGGCGATGACGGAAATAATACAGGCGATCGAACAATGCGTCGCGTTTTCGTGCTGTCCGCTACGCGGCCAAAAGTTCACGGCTATCGGCTGGGTTAGGGGTTAGAATATCCGGATGCTGTTTGTTTTATGCCAAGGTTGACCACCTTCTACGACCCATAGGGTAATTTCAATCGAGCTAGCGATTGCGTAGCTCTTCTTCGCTGTCAATAAATTTTACCACGTTTCGATAAGTCATCGACGGGCGCGGAGTACGCGGCGCGCTGTAATCCCCCCCGGTGTGTTTCGCACCGGCTAAATATCGTAATTATATTAGTACGGCACCGATGCAAAATTTCTCACGACATTCCGGGGCGAAAGGGCGGCCGTGGCCGTAGGCCGCGATCAAATCCCATTCGCGTTAATTTTATCTCGCCTCGCGGCCCCTAAATGAAAACGGTCTCGCCTTCCCCGTCTGTTTCTTTTTTTTTTTTTTTTTTTTTTTTATAACCACGGCGCGGTAATTTCGAAAAATAACGAGCCCTTTGCCGCACAATTGGAAGCGAGGTATATGAACGGACGCGCGGCCCACCCCTCGTCGGGGCAGGTCCGTCGAATAAAATGTTATCAACATTCCGAGTTTCTCCTCCAACGAATTCGCTCGACACACGACACGAAATAATCGCGACCCCGGACTCGACACTCGGTGGAACGCGACGCCGGGTTATTGTTTCTTGCGCCGTGATCCGATCGAATCTAATTATCCCGATTCCATAGCTAGGCGGCACCGTGTTCGAGGGAATCTTGACTCGAACGATTGATCGCCGTGCCGTACAGGGAGTAGATCTTTCACCCTCCTCCATCGAATTACCGTCCGTTTTAGATACTTTCTCGTTGCTTACCGTTGTCCCTTCCGTCTCCCTTCTTCGCGTGCCCACCCCCTCTGATTTCTCTAGCCAGCGCACAAAGCCTCTCTCGTCGCCTCCTCGGACAGTACAGAGATTTCCTGGGAGGCGAACGTAACGAACCACCAAAGGCGAAAGGAAAACAAGTACCGGGACGGAAAGGAGGAGAAAAACACGAAGCTCGCCGCCCGTTCTCGAGGCCGAGAGCACCGTGGACGCGAGAGCGTGGAAGAGAAGACGAGAGAAAGAGAGAGTATTGATCCCACCCTCCAGGAGTGGCAACCCCTAGCTGGCCTAACTTCACTCCCCCTTCGTTCCACCCGCCGGTTGTTGTGTGCTGCATACCAATTTGCTTGATTTTTTCCCTTCCAGATCTCTCCCACACCCCCTACGGTCCCTTCCAACCACTCGGCCGCCTATCTTTCTTTCCCTGTCTCTTTTCACCTTCGTTCGAGACCCGACTTCCTGCCCGGCTGTTCCCTTGTCTTTGCCTACGTCGCCCAGACGAGTCCTGTTACCGAGATCCACGAAAGAACCGTTCCGTGCTCCCTCGAGAATCTCCGTCATCGATTACGGGAACGTTTCGTTCCCGGCTCGACGTCCAAGTCGATTCGATAACGACTAACAAATGGTTTCTCGTGCGGCGCAAAATTCGGAATGTCCCGAACGAAAGGAACGCTGAGACCGGCGGCTGGAAGAAGGCGTCGGGGGCGAGCGTAAAATTGTCGCCAATAATTCGACAACAATAGCCGTGGCGAATACTTCGCGCGCCGAGGGTATCGAACGTTCGGGTTGGATTGGAAACGGGAAGGAGTACGACACCGAAGAGCAACGGATAGTGGGGCGAGATAACGGACAAGTCAACGATTGGATAAGAAGGGACGAGACGAGCGGGCAACGAGCGGTTCCGAACCTCGAGATAAACCATGACTCGCCCGGAATCTTCTATTAGCAATTACAGTTGTAATTGTTTCCTGCAATATGCATGGAAATAGTGGAATTATTTAAAAACCACCCCTACCCCTACCGTCAGCTATGTAGGCAGGGCGAACGACGGGCACAGAAGGACCGGGACTGTTTCCCGTCGAGCGGATCGCCGATACGCTTCGCGTTTCTACTTTGTCTCGCAGCCGGTGGCTCGTCTTCTATCTGAACGGGACACCCTTCGATTCGCCCGCTCGTCCCGAGTCGTCGGCGTCGCCGTGGAAAAATCCCGAACCCGAATCCCCGACACGTTTGACGGTTAACGGACTGGAAACAGTTTATCCGGCTAAATCGTCCCCGCAGCCGTCGGCGTTGGTCGTCTTCGCGCACGAAGAAGACGGAGAAGAGCCGCGCTTCTGCTCGTCGTTCGGGGGGGGGGGGGGGGAAACGCTATTCGACGTACCGTCCAGGTTGGCCGTTCGCTTTTACCGAGTCACGTTCCAGAACCCACCGTCGGATTGTTCGGGGTTTTGGGTGAAAATTCGAGGCGATGCCCATTACGCGGAGCGTCGTCGACCGGGAACGCTTTTAACGCGGGTCTGGCTCGTCCCGAAATTCCGATGGCTGTTCGTCGCTGGTAGCCGAACCTGGTCGCACGGCCGAGGCACCCGGGATCGTGCAAATGTCTTGATTCAAGGTGCCCCGTCGAACGGGAAGAGACGAGTGGTCCATGCTGGACGGGCGGGAGTCGGGCCGCGGATAATAGCTCTTTAGCGGTGCTCGTTCCATAAAATTGGAGGAACAATTGCCCGGTAAATTCGAGTGCGGCGGTCGAAAGGAACGGCAATAAAATCGGCGGGCGACCCGACGCACGGGAAACGAGTTCGATTCGGGAGCCGGACGCGTCGCGGAAACAATGGGCGAAACTTTCCACCTGGGGGGAGGGGGAAGAAGCCACGGCACGATTGCGACACGGTGTCCGCGGAGGCGGACAGAAGGCGGGCAGGCCGAGGGTATGTTCGTGCGGGCGGCCACGAGCGGAACGGCGCGGCTGGGCCTTTGCCGAAATCGGTTATCGGTGTGGATAAATGCCCGTGGGTACATACGCGGTTACGTTACGCCGAAGGGATACGGCGCGATGCACGCTCCCCGCCGACGTGTTCGCCGATCAAGTTGGCCAGACAGAAAGGAAGTAACGAGAGAAAGAACGGCGAGGAGCGAGTTCACCTCCGGAGTTTGTTCGCGTAGCACGGTGGCCGGTGCATTATCATAACCGCATTCCCCTCTGCGGCCCGTAAGGGCCTGCGGACGCTTGGACAAGACCAACCCTTTACACTTACACAGGTTCGCCTCCGAACCGTCGCTGCCTACCACGGGTACCGTATGCACCTCTTGCCGATATTTCTTTATCTTCGTTCGCGTCGCAACGCTCCTACGGACGGAACGCGCGGGCGAAACGGCGGAGGGAGGGCGAAGAGCTCGCGAGGATATCGCCGGACAGACGAGACACGCGTATTTAGTTGCGAATCTTACGGGACGAAAAGGTGATATCGCGTTACCTCGGGGAGGGCGCGCGTGGGTGTTTGCATCTCGGAGGACGCCTCGCACGAATGCAAGGATCCGCGGACGCAGGACGCCGAGAGCGTCCGTTCGCGGCGACGTTTATTCGTGCGACGCGTTCCGCTCGATTACCCCAACCCCGCGGCTGAGTTTAATATCGACGGCGTTGACGTTGGACAGCGCGTCCGTGGCATCGCGCGTCCCCTATCCGTAGCGAGCGTTGCGTAGTGCGAGAGGAGACGGGACGAGACGAGACGAGACGAGACGAGACAAGATCTGGTTGAACTTGAAGTACAAACGCGGCACGGACTCGGTCCGCAAGTGTACACGAGACTCGGGGAGATCGCGCGATAAGAGTCGCGGTAGAGGCTGGATCGCCATAGATTACGGGAACGAGCACGTCGAAAGTTTTCCGCGCTGAAACTGCTCCCCGGTACGGAAAGCCGCGTGCCTACGCGCCAGATGTATTCCGGATAAGCGCGTGTAACGGGGGCATGTTCCATTAATTCGCGCGTGCTTACAAATTGTGGCGATCCGTAGCTGTCACGAAAGGAACGGCGCGTCGATGCAGCGACCGAGCGGTCTCGATGGGATCGTTCGTTCGGGAGGGACGGAAGCGTGGTCCGTTTCCGCGTCGACGAGGAGCTGTTAACCGCGAGACGTTTCGACCGACGCGTTATCCGACGTCTTATCCCTGACGTAGCTGGTGGATCGAGCGTGGCCGGTCTTGTCGTGAACGGCGCGACGCTCGCATAATGTGTACTCGCTTCAGGTATGCGGCGTACAATGCGCTCGACGCCGAGTCGTGGCGGAGCAGGGAGGAACGGGGGAGGCGTTCGTGTAAACGCGACGTGCACATCGTGTCACCATTCCGGCCGAGTGAAATCAACGTTTTTCTAAGCGCCCAAAGAAACCGGCACTGGCGCGCTAAGATCGCCGGCACAGAACCGGGACAGGGAACAGAACCGATGGAGCCAAACGAGAGGCAGCACCGGCAGCGGGAGGTTGGAGGAGGAGGCGAAGGTGGAGATGGAACGGAAGGAGGATGAGGTGGATCAAGGAGGTAAAGAAGGCAGTTGGTAGAAACGAAGAGGTGAGGGAAGGGGGGGGGTCTAACCGAGCAGAACTCGGTTTTAGGTCAGATCGTGCCGCGAAAACCAATCGCGTGCCTTTCTGCGGCAGATTCGTCGCCATGGCTACTAGTGCGTCGATGTCGACGTCGATTGCTAGCCGATCCAACGATGTCGATCGGTCGACAAGTCGAGCGAATAAATCGGAACGATCGCGAATCGCTGGCCAGCGTTTCCTTCCGTTCCTCTTGCCCGTCCGACGATCGGACGCCTCGTTCGGCGCGGTCCGCTCGAAGCGCGAAGACTTCGCCGATCACGTCGACGCGCGACGATTCGCTCGCAGCTCGCGAAACGTTCCTACTCGTCTCGCAACCCGCTTCGAACGAGACCTCGTCGGGGCGAATGATTGGTCCCAGCGTTCCTTTTCGTTTCGTCTTCCCCAGACGCTGATCCCCCTGGAATCCGCTCGAGGCGTAATAAGGATCGTTTATAATGGTTGCGATCGAGTATACGAGCGGCAAGTATAATATAACCGAGTCTACCAGCAATATTGCCCACTGTACTTGTTTGCTGGCCAATCGATCGCTTACGCAACCGTGTCGACCGGTATTATGAGCAGCGAAGGACACGAGCGACGGTACGATCGTTCAAAGTCCGCTCCGGATAACGTTCAGTCCAGGAAACACCGTGCTTCCCGCGAGCCTGCCGATAGCGCCTCCGCGAGAATCGACCGCTCGACAAGCTTTCGAGCCTCGGGGAAAAGGGTGACGAAGCTCGTTTCGCATCGGGAATCGCTCACCACCGAGCATCTCCGATTCGCGTCTAGATTTCAGACGATTTGGCATCCAACTAAAGTAATTGCCGTACAATGGACGTGTTACGGTATTGCTCGCAGGAAACGGAGCGCAATATCCGGCTCGTATCTGGCGCAATTTCTAAATCCTCCTTTCATAGTGTTCGATGCATGCGCACGCGCGCGAGCGGGCGATATAACTTCTCTCGAGTAGAACCACGTTCGTTAGCGAGTGAAAAGGAAACGGTCCCCGATCGGGTGGCTAGATAAGGGTAACGCGAACTACGCGAATCGGCGTGACGCGCGGCGCGGCGCGGCGCGGCGCCGTCTGCGAGCGTTGTTCGAGCAAATTCGAGCAGGCGCGCTCGTAGCCGTCGCTAGTCGCCAGCGAATACCGGTTCCCTCTCTAGCAACATCTAACGACAATCGCATCGATCAAGGGACATCGCGATAATTCCACCTTGCCTGGGCCCGCGTACCTGCCCGCCCGTTGTAGATCGCGTCGACGGCGTCGTCGCGTCGAATCGATAGATCACCCCGCGGGCATTTTATTATTGCGCCGGCGAACCTTATCACCGAGGATGCCCGCTACCTACGTTTTCCGCGAGAAGAATAATCCGCCTCGGACCGTGGCCGCGTCCACGCGGCCAAGTTGATTTCTCGTTTTCTCGAAGGTGCGACCAGCACCGTGGAAAATTCCCAGCCGTCCTTCGTTACCGGCCACGATCGCACGCCCGAGCATTCGAGCGCAAAGGAAAATCCTGGGCGCACGATTTCGCGTGACGAGACTCGGAAATTCGACCGGCGCTCGATTAGCGTGGAATCGTAAAATGCTTTCACCGGAGAGGCGTCCGCGATCGTGTACTGCTCGAACGGTCGCCGAGAGGAGGAAGGTGGGAAGGTGGAGGAAAGTCGCGGGCGACCCTACAGTCCCGCGGGTTCGTTCGTCATTCACGAACGGACAGAAGGGGGAGACGTTTCCGCGGGTAGAACGATTGTCTATCTGCTGGGGCGGCGCGAGAAATAGCGATAATGGTAACCGGGCATAATCGTACCACCGCCTCCCAAAGGAAATAACAGAGATAACGTAATTACAGAGGTTGGCTGTGACTGAACTTGTAACACCTGTAATTGCCACAGACGGTTGTCTGCGTCGGTCGTCTATGTGGTGTCTGGTTAACGCAGCGTTCGATCGGTCGTTGTTACCGATTGCGAATGGACGCGCGCGATCGCGGAGCTTCTCCACGCGAAACCGCATCTTCGGTCGTCGCTGTCGTCCGTCGGTTGTTCCGCGAAAAGAAAAATCGGTTGCCAAATCGTGCTCCGATTTCGTTCGGAATCGCGTGGAAATTCGGTTACTCGGCCGCGCAAACGAAACAATAACAAACAAAAGCGAAGGAATAACAGCCGAGCGCGTTCCTCGCGCGCGATTTCCGCGCGTCTGGTCGATCAGTTTATTTCGGAGCCTGGTTCCCCCTGTCCGCGAAATCGATCCGGATCTTCGACCGCGGGTGGATCGATCGGCGGACGCGTGGGCGGATCAACGGGCACGCGTTTTCGGTTCGTCCGGCGGCCGCGCGATCCTCCTCCGGTTCGTAAAAGCGGATCGGAGCGGGTCGTTCCGCGGGCAAGAAAATGGGATCGCGTTGCGACATCGGGGACGCGCGTCGAAGCCACGCGGGACGGGAAAAAGAGGAGGAAGACGGAGCTCGCAGCGTGTCGTGGCCGGCTGACGGGACGTCATAAAGTCCCATTCGCGTCGATAAAAACAAGCAGCACGGAATACGTACCTACGTTCGGCGCGCGGAGGGGAAAAACGACCAAGAGGAAGAGGATCGGGACTTAGCGGCGATGCGACGACGGAGTGAGGAGGGGCGCGAGAGGGCGGAGGACGGAACGACGAGCAAGCATCGGGCAGCGATCCAGCTACGAGCCAGCCGATCGTTCCGAGGGTCCTGGCTTCCCACTAAATTCGCAATATACGATCCCGGGAAACCAAAACGAACCAGCTTTCATGACGTCGCGGGGAGGTACCCCTTCTCGTAACGATACGATCGAACCTCGGACCCCGAGGTATAGGCACGGCGCACTCGTTTTAAAGGAGGCCGAGACGCCGTGGATATTGCCGTGCTTGTCAAAATTCCTTTTTCATCGGAGTCGTTTCATAATTTTTACGGGGAGGGGGCCGCGTTTCTTTCGATCGGGCCTCGTCTTCCGTTCGAGGCGAAATGTGCCCGGCCTCCTCGATTTCGCTATCGCTCGCCACACGGTTGGGAACCTTGTCGAAATCGTTCTGATCGCTCCAATTAAAGCTCGCTCGATCGTACCGGTCGTGTCGCCGACAATTTATCCGGATTCCGCGTCGCAAATAATTTCGCGAACGATCTGGCGGAGCGACGCGGGACCAGTTTTTTCGTTTTCTTTTCTTTTTTTTTTTTCTCTCCCCGGATCGCCACGGTGCGTACCACGGCGATTTCGCAAACGCCGCGCGAGCGAATCGGTGTCGCGTAGCGAGGCGGCCTCCTCCCGAAGCGTTTCACAGGTATAGAAGTTTGGTAACGGAACACCTACGACAGGTTAGCACTGTGGGACACCCGGTTAGTATGTTATTCGACGTTTCACGCAGCACCTTTCGCCGGTTCTGACGATCCGATCTCTTTGGGGAAGGAAGGCACAGGCGTGTCGCGAACGGCCGTGTGGCATCCGAACCGACCGATTCCCATTCACTCGGTGAATTTATGTGACGACGGGTAAACCGGAAATCATGGATTGGATGTCCTCGGTGACTCGAGACCCTCGAGACACTCCGCGCCTACTCGATAGTCCGCAACTCTTTTCAACGGTCTCGCGAAGGTTAGCCTATTCTCGCTGGCACGCATTGAAACCGCGGGACAGTATCCTGGCATATTTACAATCCGGGCAGCGTCGTCGAAATCGGAAATACGCAATACTGCGCCCCGTCCGAGTTTCTCGTGCGAAAATACGATCGGTCTTGGGAATCTGGGAACTCGCGATCGAGCCGAGGCCAGGGAGAATCGGCGAGGACTCGCTAGTAAGTTCGCGAAACGGCTTGTCCCCTACGGAACCCGTGACGGCCTTCCGTCGTGGCTAGATCGTGGCTCGATCGCGAACACATCCGCTTCTCCCTCGTCGGAACGTCCGATCCAACCCCTCTCGGCGTTCCGCTCGATCCCACCATCCGTGCCTCGATCTCTGCGCACGATGCATTTCCTCCGGCGTGTACACTCGTTACGTTATCGCGGTATTCGAGCAGGATCCGCGTCTTCGGGGATTCGTTTCCCTCCCCGAGATACGGTTCGATCGAGACGCGACCGATCGAACCAGGGAGGCGAAAAACGCGGTAATTAATTCGTCGGAGCGCGAGGGAAACAACGAGGAGGGAGACCGAGAAGCGGTGAGGCAGCGACGGGCGCGAAGTAAGTTCGCAGAAAGGCTCGGAGTAATTGTAGTATCTGGTGGACGCAACTTGTCCTTCGGAGGGACAAGTGACGGGCGTCGTTCGAGGGTTCCGATCGTAGCTCGATCGCGGAGGATGGTAGCCTCCTCTCGTGATCCCGGTGCTGGTAAGGAGATGCCTCGATCCGCCGTGGACACGACGGCGTCCACTCACTCGTCGTCCTCCCGTGGTCCCCGCTGTTCGTCCGATCTTCGATCTCGAGGCGGATCTCTTGCCCGTGGTGGTGCGCGCCTCTCTTACACGCTCGCCAAGCTCGCCTTCCTTCTCGCCTCGTGTCCCGTCTCTCCTCTCTCTTCTCCCGGTAGCCCTTAGGCACTGTCAACCGGCGCGAGCGACAATGCCCGATGCGAGATAAAACGAAACCCTAAGAGACTCGGCAGCATGCCCTCCGTGGAAAGATACGTGCATCGAGTTACGTAGTTTCGCGTGTACGCGGGCCCGAGCGACACAGACCGGATCGAAGATGCACTCGCTCGTGGTACGCCGTGGTCTTCGCGTATACCCCGGGAACCCTTATATTTCCGATACGACGCGTCTCCGGAAAGGAGGGATCGGGGGCGGGGGATAAGGGCCAGATAGCAGAGAGGATCCCCCGGGTTACCTCGTGCCTGGGCATCGCCGAAAATTTCCTCGCGACAGGAATCTCTCTTGGACGTGTGGAGAGCGGGCAGGGGAACGGACGACGAAAGAGACGGAAAAATTTCCGCGAGGTTCGATGATGCAATTTTTCGAACGGGACAAACGCCGGCTGCGTGTCGCTCGAAGGAGCCGGAATAGTTTGGAACGAGAAGGATACGCGTGCGAGAGAGGCAGAGAGCCGTAAGACCAGATCGAAGATCTACTTCTCGGGATACCGGTGTGCCTGCCTACGCCTCGCGAGCGCTTATTTCTCCGATATAATGGCACCGAGATAGCCCCGACCAAATACGTAAAAGGTATCGGGCCCCTTGCCACGGGGAAGGTTGCTCGAGGATGCGACGCAGCGCGAAACGCGCGCCTGCATCTAACGAGACGCGGTTGAAGCTCGCCGAGGAGGAAGCTCCGCTTCCCGATAACGTGGCCGGCTCGACCGATGTCCAACATTTGTCCCCAAATTAACCAAATCGCCGGCCGGCCGGTGAAAACGACCGAGGAATCGCGCTGGGTTCCAGTCGCGAAGGTGCACGTATCCGCGTGTAACGCTGTCTCGAGCAGAAAGGCGATCGCGCATACTTTCTCTAGGCCTTGCCACCCGAAAATCCGCTAGAAAGAGAGGAGAGTCGGATAGTGGCAAGGTGGGTCTGACGAGGCCCCTTCGATGTCACCAAACTCGTTCCACGGTCCACACACCACGGGAGCCCAGCCCACTTTACGACTCGACTCGTCGCGACGACCACCGAGCTATCCTAATACGAACCAACGATCCAAGATTTCTGGGACACACCGAACAGCCGTTCTTATATAATAGCCGTCCGTAAAATTCGAATTTTATTCTTGATTACGTAACGGCGCGGAATCTGTGTTCACCGGGTAACCGTCGCTGAACCTTCTTCGAATTTCATTGAAAACACCCGTCCGACGCCCAGTGCTCTCTATCCGACGCGATACCTGCCGCGCGTATTCGTCGACGTTCAACCGTGTTACGACGAAGAGCGGGCGAAACGCATAGGAAAACGACGCGACACGCCAACCGGGAAACCGGCCACCGGCGAATTGTCCGCAGCAATAAAATAACAGAAGCCAATAGACGTTGCTTTATTTACAATCGTAGATGGAATTATGTAACAGCGTCGGGACTGCCGTGACACAGCTGTAATCCAGCGTTCGCCGTTCGCCGTCCGCGATTTTTCGCCGCGTAAACGCGAGAGTATACGATACAAGTTTCGAGATAATTGGTCCGTCAAATAATACACGATGCATAAACGCAACACCCCATCTCCTCCTCCCACTCCGCTCGCGTCCTTTATGGACTCGAAAGCGCGAGCCTTCGCTTCGTTTTATTGGCGTATATATAATTAATTGCCGCGTTCTCCGTCTTCCTTCCTCTTCGTACTATATTTACATATATTTTCGCTTACTTATCCGCGCCTCCGTCGTGTCCGCTACAAGGAGATCCCATTTGCCCTCGCTGACTTCTACTTCCCCCGGCTGTGCGTGACATCGATTGGGCCCCGTGCACTTAAATCGACGCTACCCGTCAAGCGATATATCCTTTCTCTGCGTTTCTCGTCTTTCGGGAAACTTCGGAGTCGTCGCTTCCGTGCCACGTACGTACCCGCGCGTCTATTAATTTGCCAATCCCGTTTCGTCGGGGATTAACGAGAGTTTCCCCGGATCGTGGTTCGCCGGTCGATCGAGCTTCGATCTTCTCGCAACGTCAACGACGACGCATCGCGGACGCGTCCTCTTACCGCCGAGCGACCGTGGTCCCTTGCAAATACACCCCGAGAAACCTGCAATCATCCAGATGGCTGGTGTCTCCCGTGGAAAGGACCGAGACGGCGAGGTTTTAACGTCCCTTTTACGACCCCTTAAAATACCATCGTCGCGGCAGCTACCGGGCTCTCTTAATTATTTTACGAGAATTCCGACGACAATGCTCGGTGGCAAAAACAAGCAGTAACACCCTGTCTACCGTTCGGCTCGCAAGCCATGGAGATTACGAGCGCTGCTCCGAGCGTTTCGACCGCAGTTCCCGTTTGCACAATTTTCAGAGCTAACCACCTGTCGTTGGGACGCGCGTCAAGTGTACGCGGCCGCGATAACAAATTTCGCGGTGGTCCCTATAACGATATCCTCCCGGTTAATAAAGATATTAGCGGGAGCACGCCGGCAGAATCTCCTTCTGGCAGAATAAAAGTTTCGCCCGGCTAGAGACGACGTTGAAGAGGTCCGAGCCCGGCGCTCTGTATCGCCACTTTCTCTACGATTGCCGTTGCCGGCATTCTGCGACGAAACTCCGTACACGTGACCGGCAAGGAACGATGAGACAAATCACCCATGAATAATGCATTGACCTCACGGTATCGAGAAATAAAAATCGACGAGCGCGGCCGTACGCGAGGTCAACGGCCGCCGCGAAATTAATAATTTTTTCGTTTCGCCTCGATCGACGAAAATACGTGCCATTAATCAGACCGACGTCCCCGATAGGCCCCTCGGCGAGGCATAATTTTATCGCCTTCCACCTATTCGACGGAGAGGTGACGCCCAGCTATCGCTGCGCGTCCCGAGACACCGAGGTAAATTAAGTTACGCCCGGACGCGTAGCGACGTTCCGACCGCGCACCGCTAAAATATGCCCCGAACGTCTAGCGGGCGTCTAGGATTAATTGATTCAAATCGTTTGCTCGCCGGCCGCGTTTGAAAAGTATTAGCATAGCGGCGTGGCGTCGACCGGCCGGTGCTCGTCGTAAATTAGGAGGATCGGAAACGTATCGACGAGAAAGGGGGTACCGGCCAGCGTGACGCGGGTTGGCCTGTTAACGTTGATAAGGCGGGGACGCGCGGAACAGGTAGAACGAACGGGACAGAGCGGCGAGGAACGCGGGATAGAAACAAATAGGGCCCGGCCCAATTAGGGATTTATTTATGCGCCTGCGGGTATATTAAACGAGCGAAAATATGAAGGCGAAAAAGAAGAAGAAAGAGGACGGAGAGGAAAGCCGCGGGAACGTGTCCACCCAATTCGAGCCAGGCGATCGTAGATACACGTCGCGCTTATAAAGACCGTAGCGGGTCCTCGTTAACGAACTGCCAGGGCAGTTAAACATAAATTGCAGCTTTGAACCGTCTCTCTGCTGGCGTGTCCTGGGCATACCGCGCGTGCTGTCCCGGCTTTCTCGCCTTAAATCCGCGCCAGCCGGACGGCCTGTTCGTAATTTCAGCGCCCCGATCCACGGTCCCCGCGTGACGACATCTCAGAAAATCAGCCGGATCAATTATCGCGCCTCTCAATCCCGATCGTCGACCCCCTCCGCGTATCATGCTTCCTCGCGTTTCCTCTCGACGGCGCGGAAAAGTCGGAGTGTGCTCGGAGCGGCGGGAAACACGGTGGCAGGACGGATTCCTGTCGATACGATTCCCGTCGTCCGTGAACGCGTGTATAAAGCGGGAGACAGCGCGGAGGCAGGGAATACGAGTTTCCAAATAAACTGCGGATAAGGCGCGCGACCTACTTGCGGGTCACACGGCTTCGATTCGTCGAACAGAAGAGAGGCACCTTCCAGCCGTGACTGACAGGAAGATCTTCCTTTTGTCACGACTAAGGGCAAAAGGAAGAGAGGAGCGAAGCAGGAGAGCGAGAAAAGACGGACGAACAATGTCGCCTCGTTTATCAGAGCAGTATTGTGGGAGCATCGTTGCCCTTCTCGACACCCTCTTTGTTGGTTACATCCAGACTGGCGAGCCCCGACTGCTCAATCCTCTCTTTCATTCCGCTCCGTCCCCCAACTCTTTTCGTTCTATTCCCGTCCCGTTCGCGTCGCGCGACAACAACTCGGAAAGAAGTCGCGCCAGAGAATGAGACGAAGGGAGACGGGGGCAACGGGGCCCGCGCGTCCCCGTGCCGCGGTTATCTCTTTAAAAAGCAATTGTACTCGAAAAAAAAAAAAAATGTTTCCGCTCTATCTTGAGAACAAATCGACCGGCTCAGCCGCGCAACGCGTGCAACCGTGTACCCTCGCCGAAGTGGCAAGTACATGGGTACGAATGATTGCCTGATGGTTCTGCTTGCGTTCGAAACAAGCAGCGCTTACTGCCAATTACAATGAAAGGTTGATAAAATGTCCCACGCGTACGAATCTAAGGAACGAACGCGCTCGCAAAGAAATTGCTCGGTGGACAGGGCGAGGGGGAGCTGGAACGGTAGAGAGCGAGAATGTATAAAGGCGGAATCGCGATTTAACATCGGAATACGGGAACATCTTGTAGCAGCGTGGCCGTAGCGTATTCTACGTGGGGCGTTACATAATTTAGCGGCGTGTACGTCGCATAAGTTACAGGTTCGGTTGAAACGGAGCGACTATAATTTCATCTCGGGCGGTTATACCTCAGTGCTCGAGCCCGACGAAGTGTTCAAAATAGTGGTACAACCGATTGCTTTTAAGGAAGAACACCTTTTGGTACAGGCCGGTCGATTCCCCCACCCCCCCTCCCGTTCCCCCCTGCCCCTTTTCCCACCTGATATCGCGTCGAAACGTTCGAATCTGATTCGAGGGAACAAAGTTACTCCATCAAAGTTGCTTACGGGAATCGGGATGCCGATGGAAAACACGGTTGCACAATGAATGACGCGTTTCCTTCTTAACGGTTTCGTGCCTCGACGGAACGTTTCGTCGGGTCGCGTTTCGCGGGAATGGGTCGCGAACGGGATTAGCCGACGCTGAGTCGTGTCGTTCGTTATCGTTAATGTTAATGTTCTATGAGCGTGCTTATGCACGGGAGGGACCGCTTCGTTTATGTATAATTGGGAAGAGCTTAGAAGACTAGAATTTTATATTCAGACTTATGCGCGATCTCCGCGGCGAGACCGGCGCTCGAGGAGGCATTATTCCTCCGGAGATAAGGAAAAAGTATTATTTATTATTTTTTTTTCTTCCTTTTCTTCTTTTTCTTCTTTCCGGAGCATTAGAATATTTCATTTTTCTTGCGGTACCTAGTCCGTTAATCTCTCGACTTATCCGCCGCTGTATTGTGCCGTCTCCCCGGTTAAATTACGATTTGCGCTAATTACCGCGTGAAATATTTGCACGAGAGCGCGTAAAGTAAGCCGTCAGATCGCTAGATAGGTGCGCATAAGTATGCAATAGTATCGCGCAGGCAGTACGATTGAAAAGCTAATTTATAAACCAGCAGAGCGCGGGTAATGGATTGATAAACAGGATCCGTGTCCATTAACGGGATCCTCGTACCTGCATCAAACAAACCCGCCCAACAGAGGCCAGAAAGGGGTACTAGAATCTCCGTTTAAACTATCGGAATCTCCCGAACGCGCGGCCGGATTTCGAGCTGGCGCCCATACACCGCCATAGATTTCGACGTAAGTCACGGGGAAACAGGCCGTGTCAGATACGTGCCCGTTTTTCTGAACGTCCCAAGACCCGGGGTTCCCGTACGGCCGAACCCGCTCTCGAACATTCGGCTGCTCCGTTAAAACGTAATAATTTAGGCTTGTGAATGCCAGCGACTCGTAAAGACGTCTCTTCGGGGCGTTTAACTTGCTTTTAATGATTTCGAGGCGTGGACAGGTCCGATCCGGATTTTGAATGGTGCGCCGACGAGGAAATTAGCCGCGCTGAAACGGTGCCGACCGCCATTCAACCCCCGTTACCCCGTTCTACGTTTCTCATGCGATCCCGAAATCCGCAACGGAAAATATAGGAAATGACTGGGTGGAATGGGAAACCGAACGGAACCCGATTGCAAATCCTCTGATAAAAAGCGATCTTTATACGACGGCATCATTAACCCGTGTATATAACGAAACGAAATTTGAACAACGAACGGCGCGAGCGTAGTAGTAGTAGCGCCTCGAACGCATACAGCAAATCAAAATTCTTCCAGCCTGCAGCCACCGTTTTGCGAACGACCGTGGAAAGACGTCGTCGCTACATCACGAATCCATTTACTGTCTCGTTCCGCGTTACTTTCCTTCGTTCGACCGTGTCGGCAAATCACGGCCATAAAATTCGACAGGAAAAGGAAAACCGGGAGCGTGGTAGTAAACGAAACGTAGGAATTCACGGTAACGTAACGGGAGGGTCCCTGCGAGTACCTGTCGCAGTTACGGTCGGGACAAACATTGCCGAATGTTCACATCTGGTCGGCACGTGGGTTTTCCTCAGGTGTTCGTCCCCTAAAACGTTTTCATTTTGACGACCACCTGACCAACACCCCCCCAAGCGAGCAACCAGCCTCGTATACCTCGTTGGAACTGGTGGATCTCAGGTGCGAGGCGAGTCCTCAACATGTGTTTCGTATTAGCAGCGTAGGACTTTCGTCTACCGACCATTAAACCCGCCGGATGAATCGTGGGAAAGCGCACGAAGGATACTTACATCTGGTTTAAATCGTTTTATTGGCATCGGCAAGTTCCTTCGGAACGGAGGGTGGAGTAAACGTATATACGCACTTGGTGTACAGCGTCCGAGGACGGGAACGCCTCCCGTGCTGTTTAGCGAAAATATTTTCCACGCAAATTGCACTTTCTACTCGGCAGCACGTTCTTTTCGCCAATAAAGTAAAAAGAAAAAAAAAAGAGCACTAAACGAATCATGCGCTGCGTCGCACGAAAAAAAAAGAAAAATAAAGAAAAAAAGAAACGCACACCAGGTACACGATTTTAATCGCCCTTTATCACATTATGGAAATGGCAACGCATTTTTATCGCACGAGCGTTGCGTGCACGTAGTTGTCGTTATATTTGATTTGCGGTGTAACCTAAAAAACTAATGAACGCATAAATTTGTGTGTCTATAGATTTTTTCGTGCTCCCTACCCCTCCGTACTAGTTTCTCTCCGCCATCGGACTTAATTGTTATTCCTGCGAATGAATTCGGCATCGATACAGTGCATGCACTGCGCTGACCGGTTCGCCATCGAAATAATGGTCAAGATGTCGGCTTTGTGGTATCGCGAGCGGCAGTACTTTCAGCGAGGATTTGTTGGTTCGCCGTAACGAGGCATTGATCCGATACGATGACGTTTATGCGACGAGAGCGATATTTAAGACTCCGGACAGGTTGAATATTTCGGAAAAGTTTGAGGCACGTTAATCGCGTTAACGATCCATGTTTACCTCGACGGGGTAAACCGTGTGGACGAGGATGACGAGAAACTGCTCCGTAAGCTGCCGGAGGCTTAAGCGATAATTGTTTAGCTTGCACAGTTAAAGTTTCATCAGAACTCTTGGAGTAACCAGATATTAGCCTTCGTCATCTTTCGTTTCCCTCCTTTTCTCCCTTGGTTGCGCTAACTACGCGAAGGAAACCGCGTAGAACGGGAGAGCCGGTTAATGCCTTTGTCCGTCGGTGAATCTCGGCTTTGATTGCGGATCTACCAAAGCGAGTCCCGAACTCTCCGACTCCGGTTTTATTAGTTTTAAACACGCGTTAAATAAAACGGGGCTAAGCCGGCCTTAAAATCGAGCGCGGTTTAGAAACGTAAACGTTCTTTAGGACGAACTGTAGCAAGGGCGAGACCCTCGTGGGATCCCTTTCCCGTGCGGAGGGATTTCGGCGGGGACGCAAGATTTCCGTGAGCTCTGGAAACGGGGAATCTGTGTAGTAAATTGTAGGTAAATCAGGAGATAGTGGCCACTTCGAAAAATTACACCGGCGAGGTATGCGTCTTTCTTTCTTTTTTCTGCCTTGCCCCTTCTCCCTTTCTTTGCATCGTCCGTCAGATCGATCGGGCACTTGCACATACGAGCAGGACTTACGGACGTGCGCGACGTTCATGGCCGGCTCGCAATGTTTCTTTCGGTAACATAAGTTTTTACGAACGATGGGAACAAGAGAAGTTAATGGCGTCGTTTCTGGGGAGATTGCGATTCGAAAGAAAATGAGCCTCTATTCCGAAGAGAAAGAATTCTCTTTCCGGAAGAAAGTAGCTCATTCGTAGCGGATCGACCCCGCGTTTAATTAGGCAGCTTCTTTTCCGAGGTAGTCCCCAGGAGAGCGAAAGGAATCACGAGGCGAGACCGACCTGCTCTCCATGTCGGAAAAGTCCTCCTTCGGTGGCACGTGGTCCCTCTCAATCAGTGCACGGATTACACTTTTAATTCATTTTTTTAACTAACTCGTCCGTGTCCGACGTCGACCGAACGGAGACAAAGTTGCTCGGCCCTCGAGAGAGGATCGTTCGTTCAAGGAAAACGAAACGAGCGAACGAATTGGAACGGCAGATATATTTACGGGAAAATTGTTGTGGCAGTTCCTCGCGAGTACAGTTCTTTTGCAGGAGTGCTCGTGCTAGGGTAATTAACTTGCGACGCGAGAACGAATCATAGATTTTCTTTCAGCTACGGAGATTTGTCTAATTTCAAGGGCCATCGATAAGCTGAAAATTACGGAAGTTTAGTAGGAAAGAGCAATGACTGTTTCGCCTTTTCTCCCGGGACATTATTGCCTATCAGACCGCACCCTTCTCCCCCGGCTGCACGGTTTCTATCGTTCGTGCCGAATTGTGTAGAATTGTGCCTCGGTTCGTCCCCTTCCACCCTACGTTCTTTGGTAAATGAATGGCCATAAACGTAAATCGCAGGGATAAAAAGCAACTTATTTAACAAAATCGCGAGATCGTAATATATATTGGACATTTAAGTATTAATTATGTCAGGTGAATGAATAATATGATACATCCGCACAAAGAAAAATATAGTATCTACGCGTCACCTACATTTTCATACGGTCCGTATGATAATACACATACATATATACATAATATTGCTTGAAATATATACATGAGAAAAAAACAATGAATGCATCTGTATAAAAATTCAAAATATCGCACAGAATGATAACGTGCCGAGTCTGAGCACCACTTTCGAATGCACTCGACGAGCATTCAATCACAAAAAAAGAAAAAAACGGCGAAAGGTTGTAGTCGTGAAAAATAGTTTTTTGTAATAAAATAATTTACAGGGCTAAACTTTCGTCGTGCTAATGAATGATTCATTAATTTCCGTACTATAAAATAATTGCCAAGAAGTCAATAATTAGAAGTCCTATAAATAAAAAAACTGTCACATTAGCCGGGAGCGAACCGGAGCACAAAATGTGTAGCTCGTTTTAAGAAGCAAGCACTACACTTGTTTAGCAGCAGATCCGATTCACAAATTTCTTCATCATACAGGAATTAATGTAACTTTTAGTGGAAACTAATTTAATACAAACCGTCTACTAAGTAAATAATTTAATTTAAACACATAACTGTAGGCACCCAATATAATGAACTTCAGTAGGGTAGTATTTGCCATCCGACGAAATCTCATTACCCAGATGGAGTAAATAGTAGGAACCCTTCCTTGTAAATTCAGAACATAAGTTACAAAACGATCCAACGGGCTAGGAAAAAGATCAACTATTGATAAATAAATGGTAGCATATAATGGTCGATTGAAATTGTAGTATACAATTGAAAACTCTTTTCAGCAACTATAGTGGAGTACAACATCAAGTTGAATAAATACAATACCTGTTTACGTAGATTCAAATAGGTATTTTGAGCCAAAACCAAAAGAAAAGTTACAATCTTTTCAGGACAACAACCGTTTCGACTTGGCAAAATCCGTTTCCTAGTAAGAGGTATTAATATCAATCAGTTCCAGACCACCCTGACTATTCAAAGTGGCGATCAAGTGATTTTCTACAAAAGGAAATCGTTTGCAGGAAATAAAAATAATCTGTCTCGCGTAAATTGAAATCAACCATAAATATCCTGTAGGGTAATGAACCCTTTGTGGAGTTTGAAAGTTTGACGATTTTAATCATCTTAAAAGGCAGCGGGCTCCGTGATTAGTCTACCTGTTGGCGGATGTAATCGTCAATGCGCGTATATTCCGTTGATGCTCAGTTTGGTACGCGTGCACATCGCAGGGTTCCCGGCAATGATTGTACATTGTAATGAATAGGCGAGGGTACGCAGACCGAATAAAAAATTAAACGAGAACGCGAAAAATGTAATTTTTAACGAGACCGGACTTTTTTTAGTCTAACAATCCCGATTGCGAAAAATAAATTTGCGAAATATATAAGTAAATCGTATATTTTACTAACTATATATTCGTATTAATAATATTATAAAAATCGCGATAAAAAACGCGCTCGCAAATTGTTTCGAACGTTGATAGTCAATAGTACTGATTTCGTGTGTCAGTCAATTATTTCGCGTATCGAACATGTACTTTCGGACGACATTCCCTTGTGTGCGATAATATTCTAAAAACATTTCGACGCTGGATTCGTGTACGAAATGATAAAAGATTGTTCATATAAAAATATATGTGTATATATTAGGACTCACCGTTCGCTGACGTTGAACACCAAGAAGACGCCTCATCAAGATGGAGGTCCGATTGTAATCCGTGTATCTTTTATCGTCGAACAGCATTCATGACTAGGTACCCATTATTATCCATTGCTCGGTATCCATTGCTGGTGGCACTTTGAACTATTAGCACAGGCACAGTCACTCGCGATGCGACTGACAAACTTTTCGCTTCGCGTATTTATTACTTTCCGTGATATTAATAAAAAGACTTTCCGTGCTGTACATTGAAAGCTCCGTAGCCAGGCATTGCTAACATAACCGGCTCGGCTGCGGTGGCGTCGGCGTCGAGTGTCGGGCGAAATTTTGTTTGTAAACACTGATTACGAATATGAACGACACAGAGTCCTGTTGCACGATCTGTATCTACCCGATTTACAATGCTGTTACACTTCTTAAACATTTTTTCATCTTGAATGTACATTATGAAGGAAACTCAATGAAACGCGGTCGTTGTCGAAGTGTGATTTACGATCCATCTTTCCCTTCTTCTGCGTGACGTGTGATGACGCACTTTAAGACCAGGGCAACCAACGCAACAATGTACCAAAAATCAGAGTATAGGAGCATTGTCGCGCGTCATTAGTATGCGTTGACTGCGATACGATTGGTCATTTAGCCCTGATTCGTTCTCTAAGCCTAGTTCGCACTAGTGGAATCTAAAGGGAATCTGAAAGGAATCAAGTTTTTCGTTATAAAATGAATAAAATATGTATAACCTAGTTCGATACAGTGGATAAAGTGGACGTCTTAAGAATTCCAGTGGTAATAAAAATGTATTATTAGCAGATTAAATATAGGGTAATAGAAGAATACGTTTGATTGGCGACATTGTTGGTCGAGTGGACCAATGAACGAATCACATTTTTAATGCGCTCTTTAAGATGAAGGAGAAGGGATGCCGGTGAAGAAGCAGTAGCTGGTGGCAAGTGACGTGTGATTGATGTTTATTTAACGAGACAACGAAGGTAATGATTTTAATGAGTATTTATCGCGATCTGGACATTCTTAAATACTTCGAAATGCAAGTCAATACTGTCGCGACGGTTTTCTTGTGTTCGGAAGCTTGAACGGTATATGCAAAACAATATACGACCGAAAGTAGAACGGGCATTCCGTTTTCCATAAAGAACAGGCCGGACGCCATGATGTACGTAGTAGCCCTTTGTCTTTATGCGCGATTACCGATAGAAATTAGCTTTTTGAAATAATTCAGATGTGTTATTGTCGTTTCATGTTCACCACTGTTTTTTTCAGACGTATCGCGAGTCACTGTTTGTGCTAACAGTTCAAAGTGCCATGTATAACAAACAATGCATACCTTCTATGTAATGGATACTGTTCGGCGCAAAATTTACATGCATTACAATCGGACCTCCATCTTGATGAGGCGTCTTCTTGGTGTTCAACGTCAGCGAACGGTGAGTCCTAATATATACACATATATTTATATATGAACAATCTTTTATCATTTCGTACACGAATCCAGCGTCGTAATGTTTTTAGAATATTATCGCACACACAAGGGAATGTCGTCCGAAGGTACATGTTCGATACGCGAAATAATTGACTGACACACGAAATCAGTACTATTGACTATCAACGTTCGAAACAATTTGCGAGCGCGTTTTTTATCGCGATTTTTATAATATTATTAATACGAATATATAGTTAGTAAAATATACGATTTACTTATATATTTCGCAAATTTATTTTTCGCAATCGAGATTGTTAGACTAAAAAAAAACGGTCCCGTTAAAAATTACATTCTTCGCGTTCTCGTTTAATTTTCTATTCGATCTGCGTACCCTAGCCTATTCATTACAATGTACAATCATTGCCGGGAACCCTGCGATGTGCACGCGTACCGAACTGAGCATCGACAGAATATACGCGAAATGACGATTGCATCCGCCAACAGGTACACTAATCACGGAGCCCGCTGCCTTTTAAGATGATTAAAATCGTCAAAGTTTCAAAGTCCTCAAAGGCTTAATTACCCGACAGGATATTTATGGTTGATTTCAATTTACGCGAGACAGATTATTTTTATTCCCTGCAAACGATTTCCGTTTTTAAAAAATCACTTGATCGCCACTTTGAATAGACAGGGTGATCTGCAACTGATTAATATTAATACCTCTTACGAGGAAACGGATTTTGCCAAGTCGAAACGGTTGTTGTCGTGCAAAGATTGTAATTTTTCTTTTGGTTTTGGGTCGAAATACCCATTTGAATCTACGTAAACAGGTATTGTATTTATTCAACTTGATGTTGTACTCCACTATAGTTGCTGAAAAGAGTTTTCAATTGTATACTACAATTCCAATCGATCATTATATGCTACAATGTATTTATCAATACATAGTTGATTTTTTTTCCCAGCCCGTTGGATCGTTTTGTAACTTATGTTCTGAATTTACAAGGAAGGGTTCCTACTATTTACTCCATCTGGGTAATGAGATTTCGTCGGATGGCAAATACTACCCTACTGAAGTTCATTATATTGGGTGCCTACAGTTATGTGTTTAAATTAAATTATTTACTTAGTAGACGGTTTGTATTAAATTAGTTTCCACTAAAAGTTACATTAATTCCTGTATGATGAAAAAATTGCGAATAGGATCTGCTGCTTCACGAGTATAGTGCTTGCTTCTTAAAACGAGCTACACATTTTGCGCTCAGGTTCGCTTCATACTACCGTGACAATTTTTTTATTTAAACATGGACTGCTAATTATTATATACGATTTGCAACAGTCAATCCTATTGTAATTGCGCAAAGCTTTTGAAACGTTACGCTCGCATGTGAAGGAAGTTTTGCGCAAAGAAAACTGACGATTGCACATGGTAATGATAATAATGGCAAGTTCGGGTATTTGTCTGCGAATTAATAAGAAATTGATATGCTAAGCGCGTTGGAAAACAAGCACTATGCTCATGCTTCTGCACGTTTCTATCTTTTCCTGCATGTTTCAATCTTCTTCTGCATGTTTCAGTCTTTTCCTGCAGTCCCTATTGGCAACTATTTTATAATATGGAAATTAATGAACCGTTCATTAGTACGACGGAAGTTTAGATCCGCAACTGATTTTATTAAAATATATCATGCAAATTACCAATAATCGTAGACACCTAAAACATATGTCAGCAAATTTAGTACGACAGTATTTACCACCCTGTAAAAACTCAATACACGTTTTACTTCATCATGCGATAGAGTCGAAGTCTGTTTTCGAGTCGCTCAGTTCTTCGTTTTTATATTCTTACGACGTTTTATTATTATTTTGTGATAGAACCGGTTGCTCTACTTTCTTAACGGTTGTCACTTTAAAAGAAAATTTCGATGTTTGTAGTCACCGGCAAATTTTGTTATTAACGTTTCTTATTATACGTCACTTATTGTTTGTTCATTAGCCAGTACCGGCTATTGGTACAGGGGAAACATATTTATGTTGGTTGCCTATGACTATAAATTTGAATTACATTGTTGAGGTAATAGAACGTACTACATTAAATTATTTTGCATTAAAAATAAGAGGTATGCGCTAATTCTTGTACGACAAAAAAATGTGTGAATAGGAACTGGTGTTTAACGATAAATTGGTTGTTTCTTAAAGCGGGCTATACATTTTGTGCCCAGGTTCGCTCCCGGCTAATGTGACAGTTTTTTTATTTATGGAACTTCCAATGATTGACTTCATGCAATTGTCAATTCTATTGTAATTGCGCAGAGCTTTTTTCGATAAATAACGCTCGCGCGCAAAGAAAGGTTTGCGCAAGGAAAATTGACGATTGCAGGCGACAATGATAATAATTGCAAGTTCTTGTATTTTGGTGTGAATGAAGAAAAATTGTCGCGTGAAAAAGCATACTTGAACACAATACATATGCACAGCCCGCTGACAAGCAAGCACTGTGCTCATAATAATCTTTGTTTGTAGGCTCCTATTCGCAACTATAGTATGGAAATTAATGAATCATTCATTACCAGGACGAAAGTTTAGCCCTAAAAATTATTTTATTACAAAATATGTAAATTAGTAACAATCGTGGACGGCCAACATGTATATCAGTAAATTTAGGGAGGTCCTCTGCAAACGCTCAACATCCCTTTTAATTAAGGACAAAAGGAAATTAGCAGGGCCTTTTCCTGCCTCGTGCTTGTATTTAATCGTGACAGAATCGAACTCTATGATTAAGAGATACTAATTTTCACGACCACAACCTTTCGACGTTTTTTTATTATTTTTTTATTGAATGCTCGTCGAGTGCATTCGAAAGTGGTGCTCAGACTCGGTACGTTATCATTCTGTGCGATATTTTGAATTTTTATACAGATGCATGCATTGTTTTTTATCATGTGTATATTTCAGGCCATATTATTTATATGTATATGTATTATCATACGGCCCGTATGAAAAGGTAGGTGACGTATAGATACTATATTTTTCATTGTGCGTATGTATCATATTATTCATTTAACTGACATAATTAATACTTAAATGTGAAATATATATTACGATCTTGCAAGCCAATGCTATTATTACGTACCCAGCGAAACTATTTACAATTAGTTACAATGCGCTCGTAGTTCGTATGACTATTCGCAAACGACGAAAATTTTTGTCTTCGGTAACGATTGCTCGCAACCAACAAGATTTGCGTCCCCCCAATAATGATATTCGTAACCAAAGTCATTTCAACTCGCATATTGACTGTTACATCGTAGCTCTTTTAATTTCGGTTATAGCGGTTTTGGCGACCGAGTAAACCGTGTTCTTTTAAGTGAGGTGCGTTTAAAAAGATCGCTAAGGCATGTAAGAGCAGCCGGGTTTCCCTTTTCCTTTCAGCTTTCGTTGGCCCTGACTGTTTTTCCTTCCCGCGTTCTAGATCACGTAAAAGCAGGGAGACTGAACGTTACGGAGCGCGTGGATATAGGATCCGGCTTGGGCTCTCGAGAGGGTCGAGGGAAGGGGTGGGTAGTTTAGACGAAGGCGTAGGGTAGGCTTCGCGCGGATAGTAATATTCTTGAACCCCCAAGAGAAGGCTTACTGCAATAACCCCCGCGGCTCAAACTCAAAACCCACCGTTCACTCTATGTATCTCTTTTACCCCCGGTGCCTCTTTCCACTTTCCCTTACCCGGCTGCTCCACCTCCTACACGTCCCCGACTCGCTATAAATCTTAGCTACCTTTAAAGCGGGAGGCCGGGACACGCGGCATCATCCACGAATCGGGAAAACTGCCGCAGGAGCTCGTCGTCGCTCTCCCAATGTCGGATGAACCACGTCGTTCACGGAACCGAGCAAACCGAAATGGTGATACGCGGGATTTAGATGGACCAGCGTTCGACGAAATTCCGGATTCTTCTACCGGGAACCCTTCCCGTCGTTTTATCGTTAATAGTTCACGAATATGATCGCGGACCAATATTGGTCGATCTCGGTTGTAGATAGTGTTCGCGTTATCGGCGAGCACAGCAATGGTTAGGGTTCGAGAAATGGAAATGTCAGCGGGGAAAATATCCCCGGGATCCCGTAGTCAGGTCGGGGGGGAGACCGAAAACGGTAGACGAATGAGTTAACTGTTGTGATTCGCGGCACCGAGCCCCGCGTCGTTGAATTTCATAACCTCCGTGCCTCGTTTATCTCCGTGCGCACGATATGCATCTGGCTACATCGATCTGATAACGAGTTTACTGGGTGCTACCTCGTCTATGCGCTATCTAACCTGATCTAACCGGCGCGGCCGCTACGAGCCAAGCCCGAGTCCAGTCTAATGTTATAATTTCGCCGCGGACCCGGTCGCGCACCGCCCGAAAGGAAAAGTGGCGATTATTTCGGCGGTCGATTTCCTATCCGCCTCCCCGTCACGGGATAATACGATGAAATTTCGGGAACGAAAAACGGTCGTGTAATACCCCCACCCCCCGGACGCCGTTGCACGGGCTTTTTCGGCTCGGAGTAAGTACTTTCTATGCCTCTCGCAGAGGCGACTCCTCCTCGAAATTAGTAGGAGCTGATCGAGGGGTAGAAAAAAAATTGGTGGCAATAAAAATAAATTACATGCATCGTAACGCCCGGTAGTACCGACGGGAGAGCTCGCAGGCATCCATCCCGCTTGCATACTTCGGGTCCTGATTAAAATTGGGGTGCGGTGGGAGAGAAGCGATCGGTTTGCCCCGGGCGCCGTTCCTACGGGTGACTCTCCTCTTTCCTTTTCTTTTATCTCCTCCCCGTGTCTCCCCGTGTCTTCTTTCTCGTTTTGCCGCTCCGAGTAATCGTGGCTCATGGGGCGCGCGACATATCCCCGGATTCCCCGACGCGGTCCCCGTCCATCCCTTTGCTTTAACGTTGCCGCCGCGACGTATTCACCTCGATCGCGTTGCCGGTACGTCGGCGGCCAGCGCGCGACGGATTCTCGCGAAACGATCCCGCTTGTCCGCGGTTTGTCGGCCGAGGAATGCAAGTGCGAGCACTCGTTCGGTGTGGCAATAAAGCGAGAGAAGTCTCGATTGCCAATCGGATCCCCGGCGTGATTCATTTGATTGGCAACGGAAGTTTCCTTTCTAGTTATCGGCAAATCGAGCGGCAGAAATGGAAGGGCGGAAGGGAGAGAGATAACAGCATCCTGTTACACGCGTATCGAATGCGCGACTTTAAAGAAACAGCGGGAACATTGATTTCCCTGCGTAACGAGGAGAACGACACGGCGGCACGATACGCGAAAAGCGAGAAAGGGACAGGTGGAAGGAGCGGGACGCGGCGAAACACAGATATAACAGATTGTAGGAGAGAGGTAACGATAGTTGGGGCCCGCGTGCGTAGGCGTAGGAGACTCGCCTCTCTCGAAGTAAGCGTAAGAGGAGCGCCACGCGGTATCGACGCCGCTCGTGTACTGTTTTCGCATTTATTTAAAGCACAAGGACACCTAGTCGAGTCCAGGCTTTGCAGTCCCGTCGCAAAGTGCCAAGATGTGTCCTCGCGCGCGTAAGCGAGGCGCGAGGCTAGAACGGGACGGAAAAGTCAGCGCCGCAAAGCGTGAACCGCGGTCCGGAATCGAGCGAGGACTCTGCGAAACAACGCGTTCGTTGCTAGCCGCACAAATGATTCAACGTCGCCGGTTGCCGGCCGTTAACAATTAAGGAACCCGGACCGCGTGCAACTGTCGCGACACGTGGCAAATTTTACGAACGACGCTACTCTATAAAGAGGCGATCCCGTGTCGGTTGATCGAGAACAGCTGAGAGCGTCGAAGAGCGGAGGAGGAGCTCGGTACGCGTAAGGCAATAACTTGCTGGGAAATGATGCCCAGGTACCAAAGCGGCAGGTAACCCATCGGATTACGGAACGTCCACCTCGTTGTCGAACGATCGCGTGCACCTCTGCGCCAAGTGCGCTCGCGTATACACGTGGGCGTCCACCAGTTTGTTTGTAAACCACCTTCGCCTCGATGAAGCTCGCTTCGATTGCCGTCGGATCTGATTCTTCGATCCGTGAAAGATCATGATTATACCCCCTCCCCCCCCTTGCAAATGTGCTCGGCGCGAATATGGAGTCCAGTAACTTGTCGAGGAAAGTTCGAATTTCGAGATTTCCGACCCCTCGGTGCGGTCGGAATCGACTGACGAGAAAGTGCCACGAAATGTAATAGAAAGCGCAGAAATATCCGAGGGAAGACGAGACTTCGAGGCAGCTATCGCGAACGTGTCGGGCCCGTTGAAAAGACTAGATATACGGTTATATTAATGGTTTGTTCGCGACATAAATACTTTACGTAAAGGTTTTATCGATCGATAAATCGGAGCCTACGCGCGCTGTCTTCTCCTGTCCCGTCCTATCAGCCGTACCACCTATCGTCGATCATCGAGTCTCTTGTAAGTGCCGTTCGAGATAACCAATGCCTGGCTTTTTTTCATCCGCCGCCAGCACCACCCTTTCGATCTTCCCCCTCGATGCGTCCGCGCATCAACTCTCGTCGATTCGTCGCTCCATCGGGCCAACAGTTTTCCTGTATTGCGAGTGTCCCGCGGATTCGTTAGAGAAAGAAAACGAAGCAGCCGTTGACCATTGGCCGCGACCCCTTCCGACGACGAACAGCCCTTCGAACGGCGAGGAAAAGTAAAGTGCAATTTTATCGGTGGATCGAGGCGCGCTGTTTCGGCCCGGAAACATTTTAATTTGCATTTAATCCATCCTCGACGCACGGGTGTCGGAATATATATATATACGTGGCTCCGCGCGGGCTCCTGTCGTCATTATCGTAACAGGATTGCAACAGTAATTCAAGAGGCGCATCCTCGTGCAGCGTGCAGCATCAGACGCCGTGGAATCTCCCGTTTTCGATGTCGTGCGGGAACCCGTAGGCGAGATCGATTTCTTCGCGATGCGATCAGGAGGATCTCGTCCAGAATGAAATCGTCCACCGGCACGGGACACGCGTTCTTCCTGGAGCTGAAAGTGCGTGCTCGCGGCGCATTCTCGTTATAATTGCACGTCGGCCAGGTGAAACGCGATCTGGATCGCGTGACCGTCCGTCCGCCTGGTAGCGTTGACGACGCGGAGGATGCCCGGAACGTTGATGGGTGTTGGTTCGGTAGCGGAGCCGGGTTCCTCGGGACAGGGGCGTCGTTAACGGCTACGATTAATAGGACGACAGTTTCTCGCGAACCATCCGGATGATGCAGACTCTCGTTGATTAATTACCCTCGGGGAGTAACGATGCCCGTTTCCTGATCGCGTGTATCGTTCGTGCGTACGCGGCCCGGCCGAGCGAATCTCTCGAAGCTGTTCTTTACGCGAGGCATGTATAAAGTACCGCGCGAGGTGTCTATTGCCAGTGGAAAGACGGCACACGGTAATCCAGTGAATGGTGCGAACGTTTAAAGCGGATATTCAGTCGCGGTGGAAGCCGGAACGACATCGGGGCAAAGCCGAGGCGGATACGAAAGCGTTAATGCCTTCCTTGGCAAAGCATCGAGTCGTTCGCAACGTGGTTACCAACCAGCCACGCCATTATCCCGAGAATTACGCGGAATCCCAAATAGAAGTGCATCCGCATAGCCCCGGTGGCAACGCACTATCAGCAAGGCTGATTAGCATCGGCAGGCAGGCAGACAGACAGCAACCCCGTGAAAGCACGCGCAAGGTCGGGATACCTACTCACCGGCATAGGAAGCGCAGAGGGGTGGTTGGTTCCAGCCGCCCTCAGGATGGGTGTTGCGCGTAGAACACGGCATAAATATGTAAGAGCTACCCCCATTCGGGCCGTTAGCCCCCTTTGGTGCCCCGTCCCTCTGCCTCCTCTTCTTCCTGTTTCGCCACCTCTCCCGCTGCCTCTCTCCTTCCCCAGACCTTGCGCAACCCCCGTGAGAGAAACGCGGGTGACGTCAGAGAGCCCACGTCACGGGCTGCGTGCAACGCCGGTAATCGAAGTCAGTTGAACGGACGGTACCGGGACGAAACGCATCTTCCATGATTCTTTCGGGGGCTCGTTGTCTTTGGTGCGCTCGTGATCGTGCACTACGGATCCTCTCGCGTATCCTCTCGCGCACCCGCGACTAAGCATTTTTCATCTCCTCCTTCATCTCCTCTTTCGTCGCTTCTTCGCCCCGAGGCTCGTGCTTGACAGGCCGGTCCGTGCTTCGGTGTCCTGGGCTCGGTACCAGTTAAGTCGTTCCACGTTTTCGGTATCGCTTGCCGTGCCGGTCGAAAGCAATTCGCGATTCGCCCATTTCGATCCGTCGTTCGACGATCGTTACGGCGCATAGTTAGGAAAGTTTATCGATCAGCTGATTTCCGCTTTCGATCGGGGTGGTTTCGTACCATCCGCTTGAATGGAGAAGAGGAAAGGAACAGGACGAGGCAAGGCAAGGTGCTCATTGTGATGAAGCATGAGTCTGACCTAGTCGGGTAGTGGGGCAGGTCGCAGCGGATGATACATACATATTTATGTCGTGCACCGCGTGCCACCACCACCGGCACCACCATCGGCGGCGCCTCCACCGTACTACCACCCGACCAACCCCTCCATCACTCTCTCTCTCTCTCTCTCTCTCTCTCTACCTCTCTCGTTCTCTTTCATACTCTCACTCTCACTCTCACTCTCGGTTCGCTTCCTTTCCTCTTTCTCTTTACTTCGTTCGCGTCTCGCGCTCGGCGTTTGTGCTACCCCTTACGCTGCCAGGGCAGGAGGACCAGGCAGGAAAGCTGGAAGGCTGGCAGTCGGGGTGCCATTGGCCTTCGCTCGGTCTGGGTTGCTAATCAGGACGCGAAGGTGCGCATCCCGAGCACGCGCCGTTTCCACGTTCCCGTTGAAAAGCACCACGAGGATGCCACGTGAGACGAAAGCGTGAGGATCCCTCGCGAAAGTGGAACGTTCCCGGGCTGATCTCGCAACCTACCCGCCGTGCAAACCCACGCCACACGACCTTTCGCAGTTGCCCAGACTTTCGCCACGCGCCGCACGCGAGTCGTTTTTCAAAGCAGCCGGATAACAAACAGCTGTCACGATCCGCCGCGGACGATTTGCACCGCGTTTACTCCTTTCCACGGTGCCGGCGGTTTCCAGTTCCTCTGCATCGACGTCGGCGTTCCGGTCGGTCCGGTTAATCCGATTCGGACCGCGAGATTAGCCGCGATCCTCGGTCGTCGAATGAGCAAGCGAACCCGCGACAATGGCGCGGTTCCACGGGGAGGAACGGCGGCGGCTACGGGACGTATCTGGCACCGGTCGGTCTTAAGGTGACGGACAGCCCCGTCGTCATTTGCATACTCGACGATGCACGCGCGAGCTTCCATCGAGGGGAACGAGAACGATCGTCGTGCACTCCGGACGACGGTGCATCGTGGCGGGACAAAGAGATACGCGTCTCGCGCTATTTAGAGTACCCTTCTACATTTCTTTGCCCCCCTTTCCTCTTCAAGAATCGTCCCGTAATCTTCGCTCGCTCGCTCGCACCGGGGCCATTTCAATTTTTATCCAACTCGCCGCCGTTCGTCGTGATCTTTCGCTGGGCTGCAGAGACAAAAAAACGCCGGTTTTGTTTTACTTTTGTCGCTCGATGTATTTCAATCCACCCCCCCCCCCCCCACCCCGCCCTCTTGGATATTCCGCAAGGCGTAGAAAAACAATCACTTCGCCTCGCGCAAGACTCGCAGGGAGGGCTGAAACGACGAGAGTTGATCGTATACCGTGGATAATTACAGATTCGTTAATCGACGATAATAGAAGCTTGCAGTGGATTTGTATGGATTTATGAGGGACGCACCGACGCGTGCACACAGGTGAAACGAGAAAACCGACGAGCACGAAAAAGAGACGAACACGGTGTACAGGTACGGGTGGGGGATGGCAGGCGGGGACGCGCGTCGTCACGGATTACCCAGGATGCGCGTGTCTTCCCTTGCCGGCTCTCGTCCATCCCGATGGAGATCGCTCAAGAAAAAACACGTACCGTCGGTTATATAAAGGTTCGTGTGACCGGTCTGTCGCTTACGCCGTGTACCTGGCAATGAGATCCTCTGGATTCGTTCCGAGATCGACCGATAGGGACTCCTTCGCTTCCTCCGCAACGATTAAAGGAAACATCTTGTCGAACAGACGAATAGAATGCGAGTGGATAAAGCGAACGTCGCCTATTATCAGTTTGACGGGCGTCTGAAACGTTCGAGGGGGGTGAGGGGGGTGGGGTGCTTGGTCAATATCGTAGTGGTGTTTGCAGGGGTGAAGGTTTTCACGGATACCTACGGGGGGAAGTACCGGCCTTGCCGGTGACACGGTCGCGATGCATTCGAAATAGTGTGTCAGCGGGTCGAGTGTCCCGGCGAGTAGAAGTTAATTAAGAGCAGGACACCGAGCGAAGACGAAATATGCATTGGTGGTGCAATGGGCTCGTCGGGCGCGCGTTAGGCGAACTGCATCGTCGTGCAATTATGCAGCCGCGAGAATAGCGGCGTATCGCGGCGCCGCAAGCATCCAGAAATCTGTCGCGTATTACACGTATGTATATTATACCCCCTCGCAATTAGACGCGAAGCTCGTTGCCCCCGTGGCATTACGCGGGTTCGTTAGACGCGCGCGTCCCCGTGCGCGTGGTGCAAGCGGTGGAGTGAAATTTTATATCGTCGCTGGCGAGTTTAGCCCGCTGCGGAATAGTGACTGGCTAGGAAGAAGGGTGGGTGGTGTGGGGGAAGATAGCAAACAGCTCCCCAATTTATTAAACCAATCGATCGATAGGAGAAGGATTATCGCAGGGCTGCAACGAATGTCCAATCAATCGTTGTAGGCTTCTGTGCACGGCGGTTTGTTGCCGATACGATTAGAGCGGCCAAGTTGTTCGTCGTATTTCGCATGAGATACTGCCCAAAGGAAACAATACTTCGCTCGAAGCGAGACAGGGTACGACATTGCTCATGGGATGACCCAATATACACGTTGTCGGGTTTGGTCGCGAACCGTTGAAAACTGCTGACGCCCGCGAAACCCACCCTCCAGCGTCTAGAGATGCCGCGGTTCGTCGAGTACAATTGAACTTTGAAGATTTCGCGTGTTCCCCGTGGAGCCCCTAATAACGTCGAGATTCGGAGAGACGCGACGCGCCGCGGCGTAGTCAAGTAGCCCAGCGGGAGAAAAAAAGGGAAAAGGGTGCAGTCCCGGCGCACGTCGAAACGTCGTGACGAAATCCAAACTTCTCGCCTGTGCAGAATTTGTAACGGAGCCCCGCGTTTCGCCGGAACGAAGGAGAATATCTCGCGCGGCTAGCCTTAACGCGGTTCGGACGACTATTTTTGCTAAGCGCTCTTATCGAGCGGTAGGCTAGCGTGGAGTTTCCCTCGGAGCTTGAAAACGTAGTTCGGGGCGAGCCGGGAAGAGAGACAGAGCGAGGTGACGAGGGAGTCGAGCGTGAAGAACGCGAACCGAGTAAAGCGCTCGGCTGCAATTTTTCTCGCTACATACGTGACGGGAGTAGAAATGAGCGGAGGAAGAAGCGGATACGGGAAAGGGGGCACGGAACCGTGGCGGGGGGGGGAAGTAGTCGCTTGCGAATTTTCGCCCATCGCGATGACGATCAGCCTGCCGGCTGGGAAACGGATTATTCGCGGGGGATTTTTCCGCTTTGAAAAATCTATGCGCCGATCTCTATTTTCGACGCGTCATTCCTACGGTAACGTACTTCCGCGCGAGATCCTCGAGCGCAGCAACAGAATATATCGCCAATCGAACGACAGCCCTCATCTTCCTACGAGAAATCGGCGTTCGTTTCGGGGAACAACCGCGTCGCGAAGGACCGTGCAGGAGGAAGATTTGTTGAATCTCGGCCAGACGGCGCAATCTTCGGGAAGATGAAAAAGGGACGGATTTCAGCGTGGAGAAGCGTCAGAAGTAAATCAGACACTATCGGAATTCACATTAGATCGGTAAGCCTGATTCGCATTGACACGTATCGTGCCTCTGGGGCGGAAAATATGATTGCTTCGTCTCCGTTGTCTAGGTGGGTAAGCATCGGGGAAGAAGAGGTTGGGATTAATGCCACCCTCGGGGATCCACGTGGCTTTTCCACCTTCGCCGCGTTTACTCTCTCGCTCTCATTTCTTCTCGCAGTTTTATGCCCCGCGCCTGTTAAGATCCGCGCGGCCTCTTACGAAGATTAGTTCTCTCCCTACGAATTGAATTGCTTCCAGTTATTACGGTTACGTTTCGGCGCGACTCCCGTCGAAACTGCCGGCCAACTTCGGCCAAGATTTTTCCCGCTAATGCGTGCGATTTTTAAATACGTTGGATCGTGGAACTCGGTGGAATCGGCGGACCATCGTCCATCCTCCCGATGTTAAATCAATCCAGCACGATACTATCTCTGCATCGATACGCACGATTCGCCCTGGGTTGCCCCCGCGGGGGAATCTCTTTGTTGCTCTCGACTAATCTGTTGGCAAAACAGCGCCGGGTCTCCGATAAAAGAAACACGTGCGATTTATATAAAAGTTGGACGATCGATCGCACGCCCGGCCCGAGTAAAAGCGACGGAAAGTTATCAGGATCGATAAAAAGTCTGGCAATAAGCTATCGATACGGAAGCAACGTCGTTTTATTGTGTCACGTGCAAAGCCAAGCCGAGCAACCCCTCCGCACCTATATATCAGTCGCGTCAGAGGGGAGACGTCGATATCCCTCGATCAATCATTAATAAGGCCTGAAACCCCAAATACATAAGGCGAAGCCCGCCGTCTCTTTCTCTCCTACGTCGTCCGCAGCGACGCGACGCGCTCTCGAACAACCGACGAGAAAAATGTATCGGCAATTGCTTCGTGCCACCGCCGCCGCCGCGAATCGATGGAATTTTATATTTCTCCGCCGTGATTTCTTATCCCCGTTTCCACGGACCGTCACGTTTTTTGGTTTTGCTCGCCGCCCGCTTCAACGCGGGGCGACTCTCCTCTCCAACGATTTATAGCGGCGAGCATCGTGACACGGTTTTGAACTTATCGTCGAACCGCGCTATTCCCGCAGAATATTTTCTACGTACGAGTAAAACGATTCTCTTACCGTTTACCCTGCGATCTTTCGTGCGATTCATTTTTGACACGTTCACCGCCACGCCGAAATTACATCTTTGATAAAAACAAAATTGGTCCGATTGGTCGACAAACGTTTGATCGAACGAGGTATGCATCTGCTTCGGCCGGGAACCGTTTCGATTTCGAACCTTTCTTGTATCCACGCACATTTCGCCCGCAACCCTTGTTCGCTTCGATCGAAATCCCAGAGGGAGGGACGGGGTTGGTTAGAATTCAGGAACGAGCAGGCAGATATCGAGTTGCGGTTTAAAACTCGTCGTTTCTCCCTTCCTTGTCTGTTCTCGAACGGCAACGACCCCATCAGGAAGTCGGGATTCAGCAGGCTGATCAGCAGAAATGCGCGGCCCTTGCCTTCACTTGCACTCACGAGGGCCACCCTCGATGTCTTTACAGTCGATGACTACCCTCTTGTTTCGCGAATAAAAATGGCGAGGGGGGAGGGGAGGGGGTTTTGCGGGGGTAGAGGCGGTGAACGGTGACGGCGGAAACTAGAATTCGCTTTTTGACATTGGGACCCCTTCACCTGACCTCGAAGGAGCTGCGCGAGAATCTAGCGCAGAATGGAAAGGTTGTTCGGCGCTCTGCGTTTCGGTGAACAGAGCGCGCGGTTCTGTTCGACAGAACGGCAACGGTATCGGTGTTTAAGGGTTCCCATCTCGCCGGGGCACCGCAACGGGAAGAATAATGCACAGCACGGAAGCAAAGTCACACCTGATAGGCACGACGATAAACTTCCTAAAGGAAGACAAACGGGCGTTCGATGCCTGCGAGGTCGAACGTTGCATCATTGATGCGGTCTATTCCCCAAACGACGCTACATCCAGCGTTAAGGTCGTGGTTTATCTGGCAATAACTGTGAAATATCTGCGCCACCGATGCACCGTGTCGTGTCTGATTGGCGCGAACCGGGTGCATCGCGGTAAATCTCTTTTTCCCGTCCGCTCGCTTGCCACGCCGCGCCGTGGGCCGCGCCGTTGCCGCACGAAGTTTCGCCTTCGCGATCGCCGGGCCGTGCCGTTTTAATTCCCAATCGGCGAGGGGTGGAAATCCGACCCGACATCGACCCAGGGATCGCCGGGGAGCGTGATCCGGCCGTCCGCCGGATGATCGCACGTGAACGAGAGGAGCGGAGACCGCGGCGGCCCTATAAGGGCCAGACGGCGGCTATAAGGCCCCCGGGGCAGTAACAATGCGGCTTGGGCTCGGCTTCGCGGTGTCTCGTAAATATAAATGATGCCGCGACGCGGTTATGGTCGTGCTACCGTGTGCAGCCCTCCACGGTGGATGCGTGCACGGGCATAAAACGCACGACGCGTAGACCACCTTCTTTCTCTCGCTTTCTTTCTTTTCTCCACTACCGTGCGCCTTCGATTCTACTCGCGTCACGCCACCGCACGCGGGAAACACGCCGGGGTATCGTCGTCGTCCTCGCTAATCTATCCGAGAGGCTCGACTGGACTCGTTCGAGTCGCAATGTGGACGTGGGTCGTGGGCGTATTCGGATGCTTCGCCGCGATGGAAGTCAGGAGGTCAGGTCAAAAGACAGGCCGTTATCGGTCCAGAGGGAGGACGAAAGCCACGACGAGGTGGGCAAGGGACAGCGAGAAGGACAGAGAAAAAGCACGATCGCTTCCCAACCGTTCCTCTAGCGTTTGCTCCGCTTCGAGGAAGAAAGTCGGTGGAAAAGGGCGAAAGAGACGCGAGGCGTGTGTGTGTAGGGGGGGAGGGGGGGCAAGGAGCGAAGGGCGAACAGAGGTGGAGGTTAAAAGTAACGTTAGAATGCAGTTGTAGGTAAAGAGGAAAAGGGGTAGCGTGGGTGAGGGGGAGGCAGGGAGGGAGATAAGGTGGAAGGTGCTGGGAGGCGGAGAAGAAAGATCGGGGACAAGGGCGAAGGGAAAAGAGGGCGGGGACGGTCCATTAGGCGGTATCGGGACCATCGCACGGTAGCACCAACGCTCTCTGCATCTCAATGCTTTCGCCCCTAACCGAACGCGAGACGGGGGCCGAGCGGGGCCGATTTTCGGCCCTCGTCGCGCCTTCGAACGCGGAGCATCGCTGACCGCCGCATTCGACCGCGTTCGACCGCGTTCGACCGCGTCCTGCCTCGAGGAATCGACACCCGAAAGAAAAAGCCGACCACGTCCTACGCTCGGGCCTGCAGCTGCCCAACACCGGTAGCCTACGGCGGCATTCTCCTCTGATCCGACCCGATGCATCCTCCGCCGGTCTACCTTGCAACTTGCCCCCGTCGCGGTGCGATCAACCGCGACGATCCTCTCTCCGTCGGACTTGCTTTCGATTACATTCTGCTTCGCTTAGATCGACGGTGCCCCGAAAGGAAATTCAAGCCGCGCGACGCTCGTCTCGTGTCACCCACCGGGAAGATGTAGCGGGAACCGCGCGGCTCCCGTGACAATTTACCCTTTCACGCGTGCACGTACCACGACAGTATCTCAATCCGAAAAATCCATTAGCGGCGCGTCCATGGGGAACGAGAGGGCCGGCGGAATAAGCTGCCACCGTGTGGCGGAGACGACGCGACGGTTCCGCTAATAGCCGGCTTAATCGAATTACGGGGAATCGAATCGGCGAAATTGTACCACTTTTCATCGAATTCCGATACACCTTAAAGTAACGAATCGCGGCCAGCCGACGTTTTTAGCAAAGCGTTTTACTCGACTCTTGGAGGACGGATGGAACAGTTGGTGTCGAAATTCTTGCCTCGTCGACGCTTTCTTCTCGTTCGCGAACCCGTCGTTGTTCATTTGCCCAAGCCACCTCTCTCTCTCTCTCTCTCTCTCTCAAACAAAGGTAGGACATCGCGATCGACGCAGAGACGAGCACGGGCCGGTGAGGTAAGCCGAATCTAGTCGACGACGCCGAGGAACACGCCGACTACGTTTTCCTGTCGATAAATCAAGCCGGACAGCCCCGACTACCGTTCGCGACTCTCTTCGTTCTCGTCGGGGACGAGCCGCGCACCACGATCTAGTCGGCGTTCCTCGTCTGGTTCCTAGGCACCGCTCGGCAACAGGCAGAAAAACAGAAACTCGCCGGAGGACGCGTAATCTCGTAGGACTCGGGGCTTATCGTTCGTCGCTCCAGCGGACGACCGGTCTTGTTCCTCCTGTCGATGGGGTATCTAGCCATCGGGACAGATTGCAGCGGCCGCAAAAAAGCCGCTCGCTATCGAAAAGAGTAAACGACCAACGACGATCTCAACGTTTTTCCCGTCGAACGATTGAATCCCCTGATCAAGACCGGGGGAACGACGACGGAGAGACAACGTCGCGCGCGATCGCAGATGCGCCACGCTGGTCGTACGAATGCGACGGCCGCTTCGCAATTAGAATCATTGCTGGCCGGCAAATCGAACGAGCGCCGAGCAGAATGATTATACATCTTCGCGAATTAATCGCCTCGAAAGGCCTGTGTTCGCTCGTTCGACAAAGAAACGCGAACGAATTTATACGGGTCCCGGGCGTTCGAGGGCTTTATTCTTAATTTAAAAGTACCGCGAGCACAGCACCGCCGAGCGGCCACGCGAACCTCTCGGCTCGCGCATAACGTAAGGACCCGTCTGCTCGGTAAATTGGCGAGGAATGACACGCGATCGCGACACGGGAAGCCGACGGGAATCTCGAGGAGGGATAAATAAAACGCGTAGCGTGGCTCGCGGGCGTTCGCGAAGAAATTCCACGTCGAATAATCGATGGCTATCCGTGGCGGATCGACAGGGTAATCGGGACGAATGTACGGCGTGATAAAGTGAAACGGCGTCGCCGTTTAATTGGAGCTTCTGACGCGTTTCTGGCATTAAGTATGATGTTGCGTTGAGTTCAATTAAAATGGAAATCGGGGATGGCTGCGGCCCGTTGTCTTCGTCCCTCTGTACGCGTCCGTCTTCGTTCATCTTCACTCGACCACCACGAATCCTCCGCACACGTACGAAACAGCCGGTTGTTTTCGCTCGTAGATACTCATCCTTCCAGCCTGTTCCCTCCTCCGCTTTTCGTTGCGGGCATCGCCGAGGGACTCCCTATCGACATGTTCGTCCTCCTTCCTCGTCCTGTTCCGTCTCGAACTCGTTGGTGCCGCGGACTCCGAGCCACCATTCGTGTGTCCCGATCTGAAAATAGTTCGGTGCTCGTCGGGGCTCCTAATGAACCCGAGATTAGAAGTCAGCCCCGGGTTCGAACGGTAGATACCGGGCGCAATTAACACTGAAATATCATCGGTGTGGGTCCGTTAGGGACGGTACACGGCGTGTCTCAGGTGGGGCTTCGAACGAGAAAGAGGGATCGGGGCCCGAGACAAGGGACCAAAGGACCGGCCAATTTTATGGACTCCTAAATTAGCCCGATCTCTGCTCGCCGATTCGCGCCAACTCCTCGTCAAGCTACTCGTTACGCGCGAACGTCCGCCGTGGAAACGAGCTCTCGAATACGGACGTCTATTTATTCGCGCGTTCCTGAACGATCTCGCGTTCCCGATGCATCGACAACGATTAGCCCGAATTAATTCGCAGACGGATAATAAAGGGGGTTCGGGGCGGCGGGGAGGGCTACGCGGCCAACGACGGTGACGGCGAACGATCGAACGGCGGGCGCGTTATCGTCCGGGAGCAAATTAGGCGGATGCACGGGGCAACAAATCGTAAAATCGTGAGCGAAGCGGAGCGTTTATCCACGAAATCGCGATTCCTGGCAGAAAGCTGATCGTTAAGCGGAGACGAGTCTAATAGTGGCTCTAAATGGCTCGGCCCGCTCCGGTTTAAGGCTGCTCCTGTTGCGCCGCTCGCCGCCGTGCGTGGTCGAGACTACCCGGTGGTAGAGACTTAATAAGACATCGTGACTCGGCGTAACGTCAGGCCCTAAGTGATCGGATAATTGTACATTAAACCGTACATAATAGAATTATCGACGAGGGAGCCGGGGCCGCAGGTAGAGAGCGGGAGAGAGATAGATATATAGATAGAGAGAGAGAGCGACAGCAAAAGGCAAAAGGGATTTCGTCACGAGGGTGAAATTCACACCGATGATTTCTCGCTGGTTTCGCAGATTTAAATAAAATTCACCGCGTCCATTGTGCGATTCATTCTCCTGTTGCTTGTTCCGCGCGGTAATTAGCGCGTACATAAACGGGACGCGTGGTATCGGACAACGTTCCGTACGTCTAACGAGTCGCGAGTAGGCAATATTAATCTTCTATCGTCGTGGTGGCTTCCTCCGGCAATGCTTGATACTCGGTAACCCCGAGGCAATCAGTCACGGCGCGTTACTACGATTTCATTCGCGTCTGACACTATTAATTATCGCTCGGGTAGACCGCGAGCTTCGCATAAACACGGATCTAGCACGTCGAAATAACTAATACCACTGGCGGGTAAAGAAGCTGAAGTAATTAATGAATCGCCCCGCGATACCATTTTAGTCGAACGCGTACGACTGGTTCTCTTGGACGCGCGCGGCATCGGGCCGAGCTCGACGCGATTTAAATAACCGGAGACGTCGCGCGTCCCTTATTACGACCGATCGCCAACTCGCTATCTACGCACCAGCAATTTTATCGGGCACGCTGGAAGCGTCAACTACTCCGGGCGGATACGGCGACGAGATTGGAAATTCCGTCGCGGAATTTCAGTGAAAATAGTTGGAAACGAAACGGCGGGGACGGTAAGGGGGTGGGAAGAAACGAATCAATTTCGTTGGCCGTCGAAGAGCGCGCAGAACGCGGACACGACGAGGGCCGTGTGGGCCGAGCGGAGGAACGAAACGGCGGGGCAGAAAATAAGAGAAGGTAGCAGCGGAGGCAGACAGGTTGCGAGAGATTGCGCGATTGGTACCCGGAGCTAAATGCGTTAACCACGAAGAGCTCGTTCGGGAAATATGCGGGCCTTGGTCGTAACCTGTACGGGCGATCCTGGGAGCACGTGCTCCTCCGGTTCGTTTATTAACCGCGGGTTAATTCGACGTTTAGAGGCCGACGTTCGGCTGCATTATAAAGCAAAACGATCCACCGATAGGGATTCATTAACCTACGTTAATTAAGACATTATCGCGTCATAATGATCTCGAGACCGAGCTTTAATGAATGAATGAAACACGCCTCATAAATAATTAATCCACCGATTAAACCCTAGCCAGCGGCCGTGGCCGTGCGTCGACGACGTTCGACGCGAAATCGGCGGTGGACCGCCAGAGTTCTCGTGCGCGATGCCATGAGCGACGACCGATCGGGCCGAGACGCGCGCTACTAGCACCAGCATTTTCCTTCGTCGCTTATTACCCGCCTGTCTCACCGAATCGTCCCGATCGGCGAAAGAACTGGACAAACGAGATCGCGACTCGAACTCGCGGGGCTGACCCATAAAGCAAGAAAGCACGATGCACGCTCGCCGGGCTGAGAACGAAAGTGCGCGGCCGATCTGCGACGCCGCGGCGAACAGCCACGACCAGCGAGATTATCGTAAACGACGTAAACACAGGCGGGGAACTCGAGATCGATTAATAAACGTTCCTTCGACTTTTTTTTTTTTCCTCGCTTCCGAGAAATTCATCATTGCCCGATGCAGTATCTCGTCGCGCAATTTACACGTGAAGCGGTCACGTAACGCGGCGCAGGTGTTTTATTTATGGGTCGCTTCGGCCGTTCGTTAATCAAGCGATCGCGACCGAATCGTTGCTCGCACCTATCGTCGACGCTACCGTATTCCCAATCGATTCGACTCTCCGCAACGTGGGCGCCATTAACGCGTTCATCGTTCAACCGCGCCGCGATAATTTCGTCGGTTCACCGTTGAAGGGGTTACCGGAACGGGGCCGGGAACGGCGCGGCTATTCAGAGCGCAAGCGGCCAACGACTCCGTGATTCTCGAGG